>CM022666.1:7128264-7163264 GCA_012295275.1 Chrysomallon squamiferum
TGTGATAATTAAAAGTAATGTTTCTGTTTTAAAGGGCGTTGTCCCCACAGCTCAGAGGGCAGCCACAGTGTGCGGGGTGGAGCTCCCAGCCTACGATATATGTAAAAAACACATCATAAAATCTGGCCTTCTAGGAGACACTGTAACCACACACTTCTTGTAAGTTTACTTGTTTGTTTATTTGTTTGTTTGTTAAACAGCAAGATAAAAACACATCATAAAATCTGACGTTTTAGGGGTCATGGTGAGTGACCAAGCATTTTTTTGAAATTATTTCATTTCTTTTTTCTTTCTTTCTTTCTTTCTTTATTTATTTATTTATTTATTTAGTTAGTTAGTTAGTTAGTTAGTTAGTTAGTTAGATTGATTGATTGATTGTTTTATTGATTGAGTTATTAGTTATTAGATAGATAGATTAGTTAGATAGATTAGTTAGATAGATAGATAGACAGACAGACAGATAGATAGTTAGTTAAAGAAACCCCCAAAAAAAAACATATAAAAAATAAGGCCATCTAGCAGTTGATTGTTTGTTTATTTAAGAAACAACTAAAAAAAAAAAAAAAAAAAAAAAAAGGTAAATAAAAATTAACAAAACAACCACATAAATCTGGCCTAGGAAATATAATCACCCATTTATGTTTATTTAAAATGTAGTTATTTATGTATAAAATAAGGAAATGAGCACTAATTTTCATTTATCTTTTCTCTTTATTTATTTATTTATTTGTTTGTTTATTTTATTATTATTATATATTGTTTGTCACTGAAGTGAATATAGATGGATGCAAGCCTCAAAATTGATAGGTACAAGACAAGCTGTAACATCATTAGTTAACTACTGTACTTGTTTTAAATATATATATATCTGTGTGTGTGTGTGTGTGTGTTTGTGTGTGTAAATACATAAATGACATTTTTTTTTTTAGTAATCTACTTCTTGCTAATTAAACAGTTTCAAATTAAATTTTGTTTTAATTTTGTTGTAATTTTTATTGTTGTTATTATCTTTATTTTTCAGAGCAAGTTTTTTGGCAGGTTTGGCTGGAGCCATAGCCTCAAATCCTATTGATGTAGTAAAGGTGGGTTACTCAGTTAGACAAAAGTAATAAACATGGTTTCTCATTTGGCTTGATAATTTAATATCATTATAAAGAGATTATGGAATCATACAGACTGATGATTTATCTGTTGTCACTTTTTGATGATCACTTTAGATTTTTTTTAAATTTCAGATTCATTATGTTAGTGGAACAGTTATGATTTAGGCATATAGTTGTGTTTGTGTACTTTATGTACATTTATAAATTTCTATTATTGAAATTAAAATTTAAATTAAATAAGAATTTATTTTTTATTATTAATTAAAAGAAAGTTAATGCTGTTTATTTGAAGAAATTAAAATTAAATATAATCTTGAGATTGATATACATAGTTATATGTATATGAGTAAATGTATTGAAAAATGAAAAAGAAAAAAAAGAAATTAAAAAATGAACTTACCTGTAATAAGATGTCTTTAACTTGATAAACTCAGTTACAAATATGTATATCTATGGTTTCCAAAATATTAAAATAAAAAATATAATAATAGTAAAAAAAAAAATTGTTGTGAACATTGACGTATGTAAATATATATTCATTCCATGACTCAAAATAAAAAAAAAAAAAAAAATGAAAAATGTAACAAAAATAAATAGGATTTCTTTTAAAACAAAATTTTCTTATAAAAATCATAAATACATATACTCCTCTTCAACTGTTAATAAATTCATTTATGTTAAGAGTACTCACTGAGATACCTGTTTACATCTAACAAAATAACTGAGACAATATCCTCTACATTTACAAGAAAATCTTCACATTCAAAAAAGATCTGCCATATTTATGAATACTCAACTTCTTTAGTGAATGCTGTAACAGTAACAATTTTTACTTTCCTTTCTACATGTGGTCAACTTAGCAATCATATCATATACACTCAGTTGCTTAATATCTTTGTTTTAACCACATAACGACACCCAACATCCAGTTATTTGCTAATGTTGTAGCACTGATAGGCAGTCAGTCATTCAGTACACTGTGTATGTATTATTTCATGCTGGTTCAGAATATCATCTACTTCTGTAATAATTCACGTAACTGCCTGTTTGATGATACCCACGAGAATAGTGATCAGATTAAAACTTTAAAAAAAAAAAATAATAATATCTGTAGCGTTCATTAATTAAAAGGTGATTATGGTATTTGGAGTAGAATGTGTTAATGAAGTATTATCAAAATTAAACAGAATATATTAAATGTGTGAATAGAGTTCTGTGTGCTGTGTGTGGAGAGTAGGGGTGAATGTTTGTGAGCTGTCTGAATTATTTGAGTTCTGTGTTTTCTATTGTTTCGCTGGTTGATTGTAAGTCCACTGCATTTACTATGGAAGTCTTCACTAGTTTACTTTTCTTTCTTTTTTTTTTTCTTTCTTTTCTTCTTCTTTATTCTTCTTTTTTTTTCTTTCTTAATTTTTTTTTTTTTTTTTCTAATTTCTTGTCAATTAAGATATTTGAAGTTTTTTTAGTTTTTTTTTAAATCTTGCTTTAATATAATAAAAGTATCAACCCTTGCAAACCACCACCCCAAATAAAAATAAAATAAAATAAAATAATCATAAAATAATTATAAAATTAAAAATATATAAAGAAATGTTTTATAAAATATAAGGAAATAATAAGATGGGAGATTTGTTGAAAATAATAAATAGTAGATCAGTGATGGTAAAAAGTAAATTTTAGATTGATGATAATAATTAAAAAATAGAAACTTGATGATAATGATAATAAAATAGTTTAGTGAATGTTAATGATAATGGTAAGAAGGATAAAGGATAGGAAAGATGTTGTTAATGATAAAAAAAAAAGTAGTCTGGTGATAATCACAGGGTAGACTGATGATAAGAATGTAGACTGATGATAAGAATGTTGACTGATGATAAGAATATTAACTGGAGATATATAAAAAGAAAGTAGATTGATGATAAGAAAGTAGATTGATAATGATGATAAAACAGACTGATGGTAATGGTAAGAAAGTTGACTGATGATAATGATAAGAAAACAGATTGATGATAATGATAAGAAAACAGATTGATGATAATGATAAGAAAGTTGACTGATGATAATGATAAGAACGTAGACTGATGATAATGATCAGAAAACAGACTGATGGTAACGGTAAGAACGTAGACTGACAATAACGATAAGAAAACCAGATTGATGATAATGATAAGAGAGTACATTGATGATAATGATGATGATTAAAAAAAAAAAAAAAAAAGATAAATAATTTTGTGGTCAGTGGACCACTTTCTTTATTATGAGCTCATTGGTTATTTTTGAAGGTCTAGTGCCAGTGTTTTCCAAAATGGCTGACTCTTGGTTGGACGAGCTTGCTAAACTGGGAGGCGACTGGGCACTAGCCGGACTTGGATGGCCAGTCCCTCGCTTTCTTGACCGCCCACCCCCCCAGCAACGGTAGTGGGTTTTTAGCTAAGTTGTCTGCCCTTAGCATTGTCAGATTTATTTATATTTTATATATTTTCTTTTCTTTTTTGTTTGTGTAACGATGATTATGATGTAAGAACTTAAAATGTAGATGAATAATGTTGTTTCTTTTTTTTTAAATATGTTAAAAAGAAATAAAATGTTTTAAAGTTGCTATCTGCACTGATAAAATGCAGCTTTTTGTTTGATGATTTTTTTTTTTTTAAATATTATTGTGTTTGGTGTTATAGGTGGGTTTTTTTATTGTTTGTGTTGTGTTTTTTTTTTTTTAAATATGTTAATTAAATGCAAATTTTATTTTATTATTATTTTTTTCCTCCCATTTTATGATTTGAAAATTTTGACTTTGAAATAGCAAATAATTGTATATAATCAGAATTTTAATGTTAAAAGTGATCATTATATAAATACCTCGAATCATTCCAACAATAATTCAGTCTGATAATAATATTAAAATACAAATATACCAGTGAAAACAAAAATGATTTGTGTTTGCTTCAAAACAAAAATGGATAATAATAATAATAATGACAACAACAACAACAACAACAAAAGAAAGAAAGAAGATAAATATATTTAATTAATTAAAAATTCTAGGTTCCAAAAAAAAAAATGGAAACTAACTTTACTTTGATTTATTTTATTTAAGAAAATTTTTATTGATTTTATTATTACATCATCATATTCATATTTTCAAAATAGCATCCATTACTGCAAAATATTTAGTGCAGATGGCATCTTTCAAAAATGATTTTGTTAGCAAAATCTTCCCTTATAAATTAGAAATAAATTTTTAATTTTAATTTTTTTAAAGTAATATACTGTTGCTAAAACATTATATTTGATAATTCAGATAAAAATTAAAACATGGAACATATATTGTTTTCTGTTTTGAATATATTTATATATATATATATATATTTTTTTTTTTTTCATCAATAAAAAAAATGACAATGGCAGATAATTTGCTAGTATGATGGAAATCTGTAAAAAATTATTAGTTTAAGTTTCATATATACTGGTATAAAAAGAAAAATAATGTCTTGGAGTCTACATTCATTTCTTTAAATTTATTAAAAAAAAAAATAAAGCAATAATGTCAAAAATGTTGTTGATGGAATTTTATGTTTCAAACATCCTCATATTTTGATATCATCGTCATGGAAATGGTTTTGTAGAGTTTTTTTTAAAAGTGTTCTTTGTTTTTTCAGACACGACTGATGAATCAGCAGAAACTGAAAACATCTTTGTGTGCAAATGGAGTAACAGCACCAGCAATATACACATCGTCCCTTGACTGCTTTGCACAGGTACTGACAGCATCCTGCCTTCATCGTTCATGGTGTAGCTCAAGAATGATAAACCACTGCAATAAATGAATAAATTAGATAGACAGACAGACAGAAAGATATACACAGACAGACAAAAAAACAAACAAGAAAAACCACATACAGACACAGATACACTCATACAAATATGTGCAAACACAAATAGAAATAGCGTTTTATCACATTATACCCTAATCAAAACAAGTAAAAAAAAATTCATCAGAAATTTTTATATAAAATTAATTAATTTCTTTAATTAATTAATTTATGTTGTTATTACTTCTTCTTTTATTTTCTTAGCAAAATCTTCCCTTATAAATTAGAAATAATTATAAATTAGTAAACATTTATAATGATAAATAAAACTTTCAGATAACAAGAAAATGAGGAAGATAGTTAAAAATTAAATGATCCTCTTTCATTAGAATGTTGTGGTTTTTGTTGTTTTTTTGTTTTTGTATTTTTTTTTTTTTTTTTTTTTGGAAATTGAAAGGACATCAATATAGTATATGTTATTTTTATTATAATAAAAGTTTCATTTTTATTCTTTTCAGACCATCAAAACAGAAGGAGCAATGGCATTATATAAAGGGTTTATTCCAACATGGGTTCGGCTAGGTCCATGGAATATAATTGTATCCTTAAGAAAAAAACACAAAAAAAAAAACATCAATTTTTTAAATTTCTAAAATATTTTAATGGCATTGCTATTTCAAACTTAATATTTTGTTTCTTAATTTATTTTTATTTACTTACATATAATCCGTTTTTATATAAATTTATTTAATAATAATTAATTATCAGTTTTTAATATTTATTTATTAACGGTTTGCTTTGTTTCCTTAACTCTTGCAGTTCTTTATGACTTATGAACAGTTGAAAAAATTGTATTGATGCATTTGGAGTTATCCCCCTTCTTTGCATTTCTTCTATAATGTGCTTCAAGCGATACGCTGTGATCACCAATGATGAAAGCCTGGTTGCTCAAGCTGCAAAATATTTTACCATCATTTGCAATGGGAAAGAATAGAAATTGTCAGCTTGTTAAAATAAAATCTCTAATGAGCAAAGGTCAAGGTTACAAAGAAAAATGTGGACATATCACAAAGTGGAAATGGAACTTCGCAATCTAGTAGTCTCATATTTGAGGAATATTGGACAATGGGTTTTTTGTTTTTTTGTTTGGTTGTTTTTAATTAGTCTTACTCCTAATTAAAACTCGCACAAAATTATTTTTTTAGCATATTTATATGAATAATGATGATTTCATTGTAATAACTGCTATTTAATACTCAAAAGATAATAATTATTTTCATGGTGATTTATTTGTTATATTATTTATTTTAGGAGGTTTAGAATCTTGTAAGTTGCTAAAATTTATGTTGGGTGGCAGAAATGTATGTGAAAATAGAAAAAAAAAAGGGGAAAAAAGCAAAAAGGAATGTAGTTTCTTAGCTGGAAATGTGTTTTCTAAAATCTTTTTGTTTTTTTTGGTAAACTTTTTATTTCATTTTTTTTTTTTGCAGAATGGGAATTTTGAAGGTAAAATATGTATTACATTTTAACATGGCTTTAAAAGTAATCATTATTTTTCTTCCATAATCAATAATTAAAATTATTATTTCTTTTTTTAAAATTTGGAATATTTTTAATAATAAAACAATTAGAAATTGGTTCCATTTTTTTTAAACAGCTTCCTTTCTTCTCAAATGTGTCCTTGTCCATACTCATTTCTTAAATATGCAAATTTGTCTGATTTATCATTTAATTTCTAAATAAGCTTGAATACTTTTACATCATACTTTGTTATTAACAAAGAGTGGTTGTTAATACCACTGAGAAAAGTAACTGTTTTGTATAATTACTTTAAGTATACATCTTAGTTAATATGAATGACAAAAATAATAGTGAAATATAATGATCAACTTTAAACAAAACAAAAATTTAATTATTTACACATTTTATATATATATATATATGTGCAAATATATATATATAAGTAAATATTTTCAGATTATTTTTCATTTTATTTGGTTGTTTTGTTTTTATTCGTCATATTTTTAAAAATTATAATTTGTTTTTTGTTGCTAAAATATATCTTTAGTTAGAAACTGATGTTAATAAGAATTTTGTTTGCTTTGTTTTTGTTTAATGTTTTTAAACAGTAGATTACAAAATAAAAAATATATAAATAAATAAATAAATCTTGAAATTGTACTTTCAGTTTGAAACTGGACATTTTTTTTTTTCTATTAGCAGTATTTAAATGTTCTATTTTTAAGACTATCAGTATTTCTTTTTTCAAAAAATCTACTTTACAGCCAATGTTTAATAACTATGTGATGGATATAGATTTTTAAGCAAAGAAAGTTGAATATAAAATTTGTTATGCCATTTCAGGATGTAGATGAAATCATTGGATAATTTATTAAAAAATACTTTTAAAATAAAGTTTAAAAAGCTAAATATGTATATTTGTGTTCATTTGCAACGATCTCTTTTTAAAAAAAAAATAATATTTTTATTCATGTCTCAGCACTTTGTACACATAAGAAATAAAAATATTTATAAAAAAAAAAGATTTTGTTTTCTTCATTATCATCATCATCAGCATTATTGTTGTCATTGTTTATTTATTTATTTATTTTTGTGAGCCTTAAATCATTCTCTGATGATTCAAATATAACTGAGAGGGGCATATAATCCAGAATCTTGGGTTGTCTGCCCATGTTACTGATATCTCATTGTTTTAGAAGACAGTAACATTCACTTAACTTTAAGAAGTAATAGTTTTGCTACTTGCCTTCCTTGAGTGATGGCTGATGCTTTAAAGTAACCCTTTCATTTATCTGATCCCATAAATCTAATTGTTTGATCATAGCTGAAATGTTGCTCATCAGTGTCATACAATTAGTTAATGATAATTTAAGGAGATGGAGCTGTAAAATCGGTCAAGGGAGAAAGTTCTCTGCATTCATCAATTTGTTGTAAAATAATGTATTAAATTTTGAAGTTTTCTTTATAAAATTATCAACGGTTCGTGGTAGTTTAACATCGAATATTTATTTAAACCAATCTGTAAATTCAAACTGATGTTTAGAAATAAAAATACTGTTATATTATTTTTGTAAGAAGTTAGGCTATCAAGCTCGCAAAATAAAAATTAAGCATAATATGGATTGAATTTTATTCTATAAATACAGCTCTGACTGAAACTAAATTGTAAAAAGAAGATTAATATCTTTTCAGAGAATTTATATTAAAAAAATACTAATTTCAGATTACATTAAGCTCCAAATACATAGTCTCCTTGAGTAAATAGCATAATTATGATTACAGAAAAAAGTCATGAATTAAATTGTAACTAAAAATTAAATGTAAAATGAAATAGAATATATATATATATATATATAATTATTTTTTTTTACTAATAACTGTCTTTGTAATGTAAAAATATAATTTATTTTGTAAAACGGGGTGCCTTTAACTTCGTGCATCTGATCTTTGGGCAATCACATTTAGTCAGACTTATCTCCCTTAGTTGTAAATCACAATGGTGACTACAAACGAATTATCTGGCGTTTAGCCGTTTTATCTTTTATTTAATAAAATGAGTAAAGCCAGACGTCGTGTAACAGTAGATACTGAAAAACCAGTTTCAGACGATTCAGGAAAAAGAAAGCCAAGCGTATTTGAGAGATTAGGACCAGGTGGCGCTCAACGAAAATACGAAGAAGTAAGGGAAACAAATGTTTATTTCATTAAAACGATTTTATATCGAAACCAATGGATAGAAATTACGTTTTGCAGTTTAATTTGAAGGTTAAAGAAGGTGAATGACCAGCTTCTTAATGAAAGCAGTTTTCTTCATCATCTGTGTGATCAACAATCTTAGGTGCCGTTCCCTAACATGTTGGGAAAGCTGTCGCGAGGGGTGTAGACTCATGACGTAGCTGTATTGATTTAAAAATATTTTTTTTTTAGATCTAATATTATAATTAGACCATCCTTGTTTACATAATTTGGTTATATCACTGATTTGATGCATTTGTTGATCACTACAGGTTTTAAATTAATTTGACTTGGTGAAAACAAGTGGTTATTAAAAAAATGCTTAATAATAGAATTGCATTTATATAGTTTTTCGAACGTGTTTTATGCACTGTTTGATAGAAAATAAATTCAGATTTTTTGTGAAATTATGTTTGTTAAATGCAATAATATCTAAATATTTTTCATGAGTTGAAGTATTACAGGACAGGTTGTAAATTTAATTTTAATTAATTTAATTTAATTTAATTTAATTCTATTATTATTATTATTATTATTATTATTATTATTATTATTATTATTATTATTATAGCCAAGAAGTGATTCGCAGTATTCGGACAGATGTCGTAACTGGTTACTGAAAGGTACTTGCACATTTGGTTCACAGTGTAAATATCAACATGGACCTTTGATTGGAAAACGAAAATCAAAAAGGTTCGTTAAGAATAAGATTTTAAAATTTATTTTAATTTAATGATTAAGAAACAAAGCAAAATGGAGAAAAAGATTATTATTTTAGAAACATGCTTTAGCAGAAAGTGCAATAAAGAAAAAGAAAAAAAGATTAACAGTTTACAACATTAATGAATTTTTCAATATATCTTAAGAAAAACTTCAATGAATTAATGAATTAATGATTATTTCTTTACTGCTGTCATGATGTATTTTAGTTACAATGGTTATTAAGTATTTTTCTAATTTTGAATAATAATGAATTAAAAATAAACTTGAAACTTATTCCACTGAAATTACTAACATACCACCATCTTGGATGGGATAACCTTGTCATATTGTTAGTCAAAAATTTAGAAATACATTCCAAGAAATGACTAAACTGTGGATTACTAAATTCATATTATTTTACCTACTAAGAGAGTCTTTCCAGTTTGTTTCTTCTTTTTACAGCAGAGTTCTGTTAAATTCTTTAAAAATATTTTTTTTTTTTTAAATTTTCAGCAGCTCTAGCAGAAAAGAAGACAGTCCTGATGACCTCCGACTCCGAGTGAAAGGTCACCATGGTGACAGTGACTCTGCCTCACCTGATCCTCATGTAAGACAGAAACGAGATGAGATGAAAATAAAGTCGACTGTTGTTGTAAAAAAATCTGGTGTCCATGACAGTGGTGATGATACAGAAGACTCTGATAACTGGGCTGTAGAAAGTAATTATTTAATATTCATTATAATAAGGAAGTAGAAAGTAATTATGTATTTAATAATCAGTGTAAGGTAGTAGGAAATAATGATCTATTTAATATTAAATGTAAGACAGTAGAAAGTAATTATGTATTTAATAATCAGTGTAAGGTAGTAAAAAAATAATTATCTATTTAATATTAAAGATAAGGCAGTATAAATTAATTATTTAGTATTCAGTATAATAAGGAAGTAGGAAGTAATAATGTATTTAATATTAAATATAATAAGGAAGTAGAAAGTAATTATGTATTTAATATTAAATAAAAGGCATTATTATTTAATATTTAGTGTATAATGAACACAGCATTTTGTTTAGACTTCATATGTGTTAATAATTTAAAAAATTCAAATTCTTTAAAAAAAAAAAAAAAAGTAAAAACACAAATAAACTACTCACTCTGTTTTTCATTGTTACTATTTTTATTTATTTCTCTGTTTATTTTATTTTTGTACAGTAAATCTACTCATTCTGTTTTTTTATTATTATTTATTACTATTTTTATTTATGTATTTATTATCTTTGTAGAACTGGACTATAAAAAAGAGCTGGAACTAGAACAGAAAACGACAACAACTGCAGCGAGAATTGAATCAGCTGGCAGCAATGGATGACGAACGAGAGAACATCACCATCGAAAAGAAACTACCGAAACCTGCAGACCATGTGAGATCATTCACTGATGATGTTGTTTTTATTTTTCTTTATTTTTTATTACGTTTTTAATTTTTTTTTTTAAATGAAAGTAATATTGCATGTTGTAAAAACATTCATTTATATATATATATTTACACTTTTATTTATTTTATTTTATTTTATTTTATTTTATTTTATTTTATTTTATTTTATTTTAATTTATTTTATTTAATTTTATTTTATTTTTAATTATTTTATTCATAAGAGTTGGTTCCCTAGCTTTTCATGTTATTTTGGTTTTGTTTATAAATTTCAGTAGTATGGCAACAATCTGGCACTTGCAATAACACTTTTCTGTGTGTAGTATTAACACATTGGTCAGTTATGAACAAAATAGTGAAACCAACACATCCAATATCATTTAGTTCAGTTATTTTCAAGTATGTATCATTTCTTTCTTTCCTTATTTCACTCTAAAACAGTTAATTTTATTTTTTATTTATTTTTTCATTTATTTATTTATTTATTTTTTATCAGAGACCAATAAGTGAAAAATCTGATTCTGACCATTCTCCAGATCACGGTCGTCTAGCAGGAAAGAAAAAATCTCCAAACACTCCGTAAGTTTTTTCCATCGTAATAAAATATCTTCTAGAACATTTGATTGTGCATTTAATTTGACTGATAGGTATGAAAGAATGTCTGACAAGACCAGCATGCTATTTTTCTGTAAGTGATTGTTAGGTATCAGATGTACATTTATGATGATGATAGAGAGGGTACATGACACAGGTCAGTGGTACAGTATCTACTGAAGGTGGGATTGATCTCTCTTGATATAGACATTTCACCCCACTCCTTGTCCTTCGATCTGGTATAACAGAGGATGTAATGCAATCCCTTCCTTGTCCTTTGCATCTGGTATAACAGAGGATGTAATGCATACTGTCTTCTGTGTGGGAAATGAGTATGGCTGTGGGTGTCTTCTTTTGTTGTCTAAGTGATCTTTAACCCTGTGTCCGATACTGTTTAACAAAAAATGTTTGTGCAGTGTTTTGTTAAATAAAACATTTCCACCCCACTATAATGAATGATACAAGGGAAGAAACTTGCTTTCGTCACTGCAAGGATTGTTATAGATCAACTTTGCTTGTTTTATATATTCAAGTAGAGAGATTTAAAACACATACCACAGCTTTTGATACTGGTTGGTAAAGGAAAAAAAAACTCCTGAGATTATTTCCTGGGACCTATCAGTCTTAAATACATCATTAAGTTTTATTTCTGACTTTGATATTAATTTAAAAACACACACACACACACAATCTTTTTTAAGTCTCCCTATTATAAAGTGAATACATTTAATTATTTAATTATCAGTACCAACATTATTGTTTGACATCTGTTGATCATAATATTTATATATAATTAACTATTACCAATTGTTTCCTTGAATAAACATTTTTTTTTTTCTACAACACACTTGAATGTATAACAAATGTATAGACTTTACACTTCAGTAACCTTGCATGTATTATTATTAGTGTACCTAGTTTGATCATTAAATAACAGCAGGTGTTAAATACGAATTTTAATCACCAAAGAAACAGAACAAACAAACAGTTTACATTTTTTATTGAATGTTTATGTTAAATGTGTACTAAATGATTCATAAATCAATTTCAAATATGGTAATCTTGGCTGTTTTCAATACAGTATTAATTTACATTTTTCAGTATAAACTTATGTGGTTTTTAGATTTAAACTCGCATATTAACACAGTCAAAGTTCAGGTACATTTACATTACTGTACATTCGTCTAGGTAATGGCATTTATAAAGGCCTGGTAGAATTTTTTCTCAGGAAGATACAATGTCAGTGTTTATTGTAAATAATGCATATAAAACACTTTTCTTTATTACACAAATGGATCATAAACATTTTTCTGTGTTTTTATAAATTATTATTACCTGTGTATCTGTATCTGTGTTTCTATCTGTCTATCTGTTTATGTTGGTAGTATAAACATATATATATATATATAAAGTAGAAATGTATGTAAATGTTTTGTTTTGTTCTGTGTTATTACATTATAATATTATATTAGATTAGATTACATTACATTTATTATGTTATATTTATACTGTATTATGATATGCTATATTAATACTACATTATACTTTACTATACTAATATTATACTTTACTATACTGATATTATACTTTACTATACTAATACTTTACTGTTAGTATACTATTTTGTACTGTACTGTTCTGTACTATACTATATTATACACTATATACTGCATTGTGTTCTACTGTAGTTTACTGTATTTTTCAGTACTGTACTGTAATGTACATACTATACTAATGTTATACTATTCTATACTCTGCAGTAATCTGCTATACTATGTTCTACTGTATTCTACTAAAGCTATGTAGTGCTTAATTTACTGATACTATACCAGACTAGACTAGACTGTTTTATTCTACACTATACTATACAGACTCTGCTTTTCTATACCATACCACTTAATACTATACAACTCTATACCACACCATACCATACCATACCATACTGACACTATATTGCATTGTTACACTATATTACAGAAATGCAATTAATTAACTTGTTTATATACTTTAAACTTGCTTATTTTGCTTTATGGTATTTTGTAAATAATAAAAAAAAATTAAATTTATTTATTTATTTACTTATTTATTTATTTATTTATTTATTTATTTATTTATTTATTTATTTCAGCAAAAAGGAGAAGAAGAGAAAACACAAACTGAAGTCTCCAGTGTCAAGGTCACCAAGTCCATCGGATTCTCCAGTTAAAGGCAAAGGGCACAAGAAGAAGTAAATTTTATTGTTAATGTGAAGATATTGTTTGTTTTTATGAAAATCTCATTTAACTTGATCTATTTTTTTTTTTTTTTTTGAAAGGTATATTTTATACATGGGCTAATATACTTCTAATGCTCAAGAAAAATATTTTTTAGTATATTTGAGTTAATAGATCACATCTTCTCATATCATTTCAGCCACATTTTGGAGGCATAGTTAATGTCAGCGAGTTTAAATTTTTTAAAAGATTCTAGTTTATGTTGTTTAATTTTCAGGTATGACAAAGAAGAAGATGTGCCGCATAAAGTGAAACACAAGAAAGCAAAGAAGCTTCTGAGGAAGCAGTTGGAGAAGTCGCCAGAAATTGGAGCTTTGCGAACTAAGAAAAAACATTCTCCGAAACAAGCCGAAGAAAAACCAAGTAAAATTGGACGAGATTTACCAGCTTCTAAAAATTCTCCAGAAAAAGCTTTAACCCGATCCAGATCTCCACTGAAATCAGAACGCCAGAAGCCAGGATATTCTAGGTCTAGGTCCAGAAGTCCTTATTCCCCAGCAATTGTCCCTAAAGCGAAGGTAATACCAGACTTTGTTCGTGAGGGGCTGAAAGAAGGGAAGTACAGGATTAAGAAGAAAAAGGACAAAGCGAAAGAGGAATCCCCAGCTTCTGACCATGAACTAAAAGCTCATGGGTCGGGCAAGAAGAAAGTGTCGCCCATGAAAATTAAAAAGAAAAACAAGAATAAACACGAAGTCCCCATTCCAAAAATAAAAGACGATATTGAGGAAGATTTGCCGGAGAGACACACAGATTCTGAAGGGCGCTCAGGAAGTTCTGAGTCTTATTCGAGAAGGCACGAGGAAGAGCTGAGAGAACAGAAAGAGAGAGAGGTTCAAGAACTGAAGCAGAGGTCTGACAGGTACGACAGAAGAGATCGTGCAAGAAGCCCTTCGCCAAAGGAACACGGAAGATCTGCGTATCAAGACAACTTGGAGAAAAGCAAAAAAGCAGCCATTGGTGCAGAGAGAAAGCGCGAGAGGCGCGAAGAATTCGAACGGAATTACAAGAACTCGAGCCAGAAAGCGGAGAGATCGAAGTACGGCATTTCGCCCAAACCGTATCCAGTGGACGAATACGCCTCACCAGTCACAGAACACAGAGAGAGGTCTCCCGACGACAGGTCCCGGCTCAGACAGGACAGATACAAGGAGCCTGAAAGAGACAGCAGGAGACGGGACATTCGACCAGCCGATGACAGGAGACTGCCGAGGGAGACTGCAGTGAGAACTGAGGAGTTCGATTCGCGAGGACGCAGTCCTTCCACTCACTCCCGTGATCGCGGGGAACGCAAAGACAGACTTGATCGTCCTGGCAGTGCAAGCGTTCCCGACAGAGCAGATCGCTACGCGCCCTCCACGGAGTATAGATCAGGGCAGGAGCCACGAGGAAGGTTTGAGGAAGGATTTTCTCTGTATCCTGACCATCCTGACGTAGATCGGCAGCGTTACCCTGGCGACCGAGAGCAGTTTGACTCTCGCAATGGGAGGCAGAGAGCCGATGTGAATTTTGAACGTGGTCGCCGCGATGAAGCCAGTCGAAATCGATTTGGCAGACTTCCTGATGAAAGGAGCCATGTTGAGGGTAAATTCTTATATTTGTATGAAGAAATAAGTTCTGAATTTGTACCATCCAGCTTATTTTGTTGGTTGCAACCAGCTGAGCACTATCTGTGTTTTTATTGTATAAAAGTTAGATGTTTAAGCATTTTTCTTCAAAAAGCTTCTTTTTTTTTTCTTTGTATTTTCTTTTATTATTTCACTGGAATATACATTGTTGTTTTCTTTTTCTTATAATCATTATTGATGATGTGTTTCATTTGTTTTTTTTCAGCCTTTGAAGAGTTTGATAGACCTGAATTCAGTGATCGCAGTCGGGGGGCAAGAGGACGCAGGGGAGCATATGATAGTAAGTAATATTTATATCTAAATATATAACCTAATATATATAGGTATGGGCATGTTTTATGATAAATACAGTCAAACTTATTTCGAAAAAATAAAAAAATAAAAAAATAAAAACAACAACAAAAAAGCAAACAATCTAAGAATTTTGGTGCAGTAATGATAAAATATATTTAATCAGGTCCAAAATTTATTTGCTGTTTTAATAATTCTTCAAAAAAATTATATTTTACTTCTAGATATCTCTCCACTCACATACAGAGGTAAGTTTACAGTCGTACAAAAATGATTTTTTGTTATCTCACACCTTTCATTACATTTTTTTTTCTCTCTTTTTAAATTTAGTTTCTGGAAAACCAGGCATCTGAAAACAAAAACATTTCCATTTCTATTCATTGACAAAATAAATGTTGTGTATCAGATATATATATATATTAATTCATTGCAGAATGATAAGAATCGTCACGATAATACCAAAACATTGCATTGTCATTAATTAACTGTTAATATTAAAACATGTGGCCAACTAAATCTTCATTAACAGGTCGATACGAAGGAGCAGCATTCGAAGAAGATCGTCAGAATCGAAGGGCGGATTGGGAGACTCGCAGACCAGCAGGAGAAGCTTTCAGGACAGAAGCCGATTGGCCAGCACGTCCTGACAGCCGAAGAGAACCTCCGAGAGATGAACGGTACGACAGTCGCCGCGACGACCGTAGACTGGACAACAGGCCATTTGGTCGTGAGGTAGATGACCCCAGGAGTCGTCCAGGGGAGGACATTCGTAGCCGATCAGACTGGAGGCCTGACAGC
Organism: Chrysomallon squamiferum; assembly: GCA_012295275.1. Taxonomy (NCBI): domain Eukaryota; kingdom Metazoa; phylum Mollusca; class Gastropoda; order Neomphalida; family Peltospiridae; genus Chrysomallon; species Chrysomallon squamiferum. The sequence goes on from CM022666.1 coordinate 7,144,653, forward strand.
TCTGCAGACAGCAGACGGCCAGCTGATTTCCGGGAGGAGAGGCTGAATGAGCGAGGAAGAGAAAGAGCAGGTTCTCCAGGACCCACAGTGGACTGGGCGGTTGCGAGGGAGGGTCGAGCCTACGAGAGAGGTGTTCGGGAAGATCGAGTTGCTGGGGCAGCTTTCCGGGATGAACGAGGAAGCAAAGCACGAAGAGACGATCGCGGATTCAGAGACGAGAGGGACGATAAGCGCTACGATTCGAAGAGAATTGCTGCAGATGACAAATTGGGCAGGGAGGAGCGTGGGATCAGAGATGATCCGCTGAAAGAAGAAAGGAGTCTGAGAGAGGAGAGACAGGACGACAGGAGTGTTCTTGACCGGTCGGAGAGAGACGCTAGCAAGTCGAGAGAGAAAGGAAACAAAGACGTCCACTCTCGCATCTTCGACAAAGACAGCTACGACTCGCGGTCACGAAAAGAGGAGAGGAGCATAAAAGATGAAGTGATCAAAGGTGAATTTGCTAAAGTGGAGAGATCGAAAGACAAGAGAGAGGATGAACACAAGTACAGGGAGAAAGACAAACACGTTGCTGAAGATGTTTCAAGATACGACAGAAGTGATGCACATTCCGTGAGAGATGAGGCTGATAGGAAGTACAAAGCTGACGACGTAGCTGTGAAGGATGCCAAGAAGAAAGGCAAATCACACAAGAAGGGTCTAAAGAGGCCACCTCGAAGCTTCGATGATATCGACAGTGATGATGATATTTCAGAAGAACACGATAAAGATTTGAAGTGAGTGTTAAAAATAGCTGATGGCCATTAAATAAAGTGAGAGTATTTAAAACTGATGTTTATTCCAGCTTTTAGCAATTTCATTTTGAATTCTCATTAACCTTTGTCTGACATGAGGTGGCCATTTTTTTTTTTTGTATTCAGGCTTCATGACACATTCATTCATTTTATTCACTCATTCTTTCATTCTTTCAATAAATACATGACCCAAAGGACAAATTATTAAAAAATTTATTTTTCTATTATCAAAGTCATGTTTCAGCCTGCAATCTTCTTTTTAAAACTTTATTCGTCTGAAATGGTTAATGAAGGTAGTTTAAACAGTTTAATATTGATTGAACATTTCATCACATAAACATTTTGATTTGAGTTTATTGAAAAAAATTTTTTTTTCTTTCTGTGATTTAGAAAAGATGGAAAGCTAAGTTTGTCTGACGATAAGAAAACAAGAACACCGGATCGTCGCAGTTTGTCACCAAAGAGAATCTACTCGCCTTCCTCAAAAAGAAGTCGATCTCCTTTGAAACAAAACTCGTCTCCTTCCTCCAAAAGGAGCCACTCGCCATCGAGACACAAACGGTCTCCTTCAACAAAACACAGTCGGGCAGGATCAAAACGTGAGCGATCTCTTGATTCAAAACACTCTCGTTCTTCATCCAGACTCCGTCGATCTCGTTCTCCACGTCACAAACGTCCACGCGACGTTTCTCCGGCAGGTTCACACCACAGTCGAGGAGGTGACCGGCGGTCAGACAGAAGTCACCAGCCTGCAAAGCGAGATGATGACAGTGACCACGACGACAGACGCAGCACAGCGGGAAGTCTCGACCTGGAGAGGAAAAGTCGAAGGAGGGGAAGTGTCACAGAGACAGCGAGAAAAGACAAGGCGAGAAGTCTGAGTGTAAGTTTGATCAGTTAGTGGCAGACAGACAGAAAGATGTGTTATCCTACCCATCATAAACAGTCGTAGGATTAATTAACATAACATGTGTGATCATAAACAGTTATAGGATTAATTAACATGACATGTGTTATACTACCAATCATAAATAGTTATAGGATTAATTAACATGACATGTGTTATACTACCAATCATAAACAGTTATAGGATTAATTAACATAACGTGTGATCATAAACAGTTATAGGATTAATTAACATAACGTGTTATACTAACCATCATAAACAGTTATAGGATTAATTAACATAACATGTGTTATACTACACATCATAAACAGTTATAGGATTAATTAACATGACATGTGTTATACTACACATCATAAATAGTTACAGGATTAATTAACATGAGTGTGTGAGCCTACCCTTTATAAACAGACATAGGATTAATTGGCATGATGTGTTTTATCCTACCCATCATAAATAGTTATAGGATTAATTTACATGAGTGTGTGATGTCTGATCCTACCCATTATAAACAGTTATAGGATTAATTAACATGAATGTTTAATCCTACCCATCATAAACAGTTATAAGATTAATTAACATGAATGTTTGATCCTATCCACTATAAACATTTATAGGATTAATTAACATGAATGTGTGATCGTACCCATTATAAACTGGCATAGGATTAATTAACATCAAATGGGTTATCCTTTCCATCATAGGATTCATTAAAATCAGATGGTACTGGCATTTTCTCTTCAAAAACATTGTAGCATTTCTTTGTTGTTACTGCTGTGGACAAATGTTACCTGTGAGATTTCAGTTTTCCAGATCAGTTTCTCAAAATGAAGCATATATTGTTTCTGAAGATCTGTTTTAAAAAACAAAAAAAAAAACAATTTCAAGACTGACAGCTAATACCTGTTAATTTAAGAATTAAAATTAGACATTCAGAGTAGTATGAACCATAAGACATATTTACAAAATATATCATTATTTGTGTGTATTTATTACTAATCTGTTTAATGAAGTACCATTCTTTCAGCCCCAGACTGCCTCTAGAAAAACAGAAGATGAATTTTCAAAATCTGAGACTTTGGGTAAGAGAAAACGATCTTTGTCCGGTGCAAGCAAGAAGTCACATGACGTGAAGAAAGAAGAAACCAGATCGAAAAGAAGACGTCTCGGTGACAGAGACAGTGGTAATATATTTTAAAATAACCTTTTTTTTTAATAATCAGAATGTTGCAGGCTAGATATCTCAACAAGTTTTATAAAAATCAAGTGTACACCACTTGCAATACATTCATTCATATTCATCTCAAGCCATGTTGCAGATATTCGCTGTAAATAATAAACAAATTAAAGATAGTTTTGCTTGAGATGGGGTTTTTTTGCTTTTTCTATGAGAAATACTTTAATTTAATTTTTGTTTTATTTGTTTTATTTTTTTTTTGTTGAAGCTTGTAAGAAATTTGTAGCAGATTTGTAAGGGTTTGCTTCTGGTATATTTAACTATTTCATCAAGCAGAAAAATCAGCAAATATCAGAATATGACCCTAACTGTTTGGGTCTTAGAAAGGGAATAGTCAGTAAAGCACACACATTTGAATATCGGCAATTAAAAAATAACGTTTTTCAGAAACCAGCATTTATTCTTTTGTTATTTGTCAGTCCAAGATAGGAATTTTAAAAAAATATTAACAACTTTATTGATAATTTTTTCCACATTTTTATAGTTTGTCTGTTTTAAATTTAACTACAGCGAGAGAAACAAAACCACATCTTGATGAAGAAGAAAAGAAAAGTTCAGTCCTTGTTTCTGACAAAAAAAATCTTCATGACAGTGATATGGGTGAGTTACAAACAACTGTTAGTAAAACATGATGAAAATTTACACAATCTGTTGGATATTTCCATTTCCAGCCAGTGACTTATCAAAAGGCATTAGTATGTGTTTTCTGGTCTGTTCCATGAAAAAAAAAAAGACCAATTCCTGCAGATTGAAAGAGAACAGGCTGTGGAATGGTTGAAGTAGGTTTTCATTCTCATATCCTGATACATTCGGTTGACATCTAGTATAACACATGCTAATGTAAATATGTGTTGAGGTGTTACGAATAATATAATTGTTACTTTCATTAATTTCTTAAAGTATGGCTATTGTGGTGCAGCAGACAGATGGATGTATTATTTTCAAATTCTTGTAGTTTATTTATTTTATTTTTTTGTTATAGTGTTCCTGTTTTGGCAGATAGAGAATCAATATATTTACTGAACTTCCAAATAATTGTTTTATTATTATTAGTAGTAGTAGTATTATTTATTTTTTTTTTTTCGAACATTCCTGTGCAGTGCATATGGTTAGACTAAATGATTTTACTTCTAATTAATTGTTATGTTGATGTCTTAGTTAAAGTATTACTAGGTGTTTAGTAAAAATTTATATATTACTGTTTATATAATTTTAAGTGATATTTTTATCTGTTAGAGAAGACTCTCCTTTACTAAAAATAAAGTTATCTTATCGTAACTATTTTTGTATGAATCTGAATTGGAAACTGAACAGTTTTTGTCTGCTTGTTTGTTTATTATTTATTAAATTGTTTGTTTGTTTATTATTTTTAAATTGTTTGTTTGTTTGTTTGTTTGTTTGTTTGTTTTTGTTTGTTTATGTTTTGTGTTACGTTACAGAAGGAGACCTGGGAACTGAACCGGATGCAGAGGTTGTTGTTTTCAGTGACTGGTCTGAAGATGATGACATTGCAGATAATATACTTAACAAGGAGGATGAGAAACTGGTAAGTCAACATTTCAATAATAATAACAATAACAACAACAATAATAACAATAATAACAATAATAATAATAATAATAATAATAATAATAATAATAATAATAATAATAAAGTATACCCATAGCAGTGGAAAGAGGTAATCTAAATACATAAAAAGTAACAAAAATAACAGCAACATGAATATTAATAATGATATACATTAACAGTAAGATTACTGGCAATAATAATAATAATAGTAACAGTAGTAGTTGTAGTAGTATTTTTATTAGTAGTAGTAGTGAAACTCAACTGATGCAGAGCAATATCCAGATCATCTGGTTTTATGAACATAAGCAGATGATAAACTGAGAAATAATTTGATGTAGTTATTATTCACAAAAAAGCTGCTGTCCTGTTTTTATCTCAGAATGAACCGCCAACAGACGAAGGCCTGAGAAGGGTCAAGGACGACCGAGTGAGGCGTAGCCCTAGCAACAGCAGTCGCAGCAGCTGGTCAAGCCGCAAATCAAAAGAGAGAGGAATGCGTGCGTCGCGTGCCAGTGTTTCGCGTTACAGAGACGAGAAGGTGAAAGACTTGAACTCAGTTCTTCTCGACAGCAACGACAGGTCAGTCTCTCCTGAAATATTAACCCTTTCTCTGTGAGAACACTGTTCTAATTTAAATTTTGTAAAGATTAGTTAGTTCGTGTGTTTGATAACTAACACATAAATATAATTATTAATTAATAGCTTTGTTTAAAGTGAAGGAATGTAATTTTCAGTTGCTTGTTCACTCAAAAAAAACAAAAAAATATATATATAAAGTTCGAGTTCCATTATCTCAGATGGGTTATATAATTGCTTAACTTTTTATTCATGTTTTCTATATTTTTGAGTCAATATCAGAAGGTTATATTTGCAGAAATTCACAAAATATTACTTTATTACTGATATTTGCAGAGATGGCATTAACATAGACACAAATAAACTGTGAATGTGTTTTTTCCCTTGTTTTACAGAAGTGTTGAGCAAACCGAGCCAGATGTTAAAACTGCTCAAGATCAGAGTGTGGAAGTGAAAAAAGAAGGTGAGTGCAAATTAAAGATGTACTGACTCTGAAGAATTAAGTCTTGTAAGTTCACTTACAGTTAATTTATATTCTTTAAAGAAAAATCATTTGACACACACACACAAATATAAATAAATACTTTATATCTACTACAGTTTGTGGTAAAATTCTGTATTTTTATTTGATATGTTGGTTTTTATGATTGGTTTTGTGGTTTGTTTCTGTGGATTTTTACGGTTTTTTTCTTCTTTTTTTTTTTAACATAAGACCACTTTATTTATTTTTAAAAGAAAAATGTAATAAATATTGTTTTAAAAATGAAAAAAAAAAAAAAAAAAAAAAAAAAAAAAAAAAAAAATTTTCCCAATAAATCAATACTGAATTAATATGCCATTCATTTAAAAAAAAAAAATGCACAGATTTACTAAAATTTGAATAGTATTTTTTAATTTATAATTTTTTTTAAAATATATTTATCTTGTTCTTTTTATATCAAAGTTACTGATCAGCTTGCCTGTATATGGAATTCTTTTAAAGTTTAAATTCTGCTTGCTCTTTTTACAACAGCTGACGTCGGTTTACCAGAATATGAATCCATATCTTCATCTGAGGAGGAGTTTTTAGAAGAAGAGGCCCAAAAACCAAGTATGTCACATTGTAATCAGAACTTTATAAAATCAGTAGAGCCAGTTTAGTCTCAAATTGCCACAGTCAGTGGATTTAACATTCTGTTTCAACGAACTGCAGTTAGAAAAAATTTTAAAATATTTTTTACTATAAACTGTATTTTTGTGGTAGTAGACCCTATCATGGCTTCATAATTTTATAAATCTTAAAAAAAAATGTAAACATTTTGCCACTGGTAATAATTGGTCATTTGGTTAGTAGTTTTGCTTCTTAAACTTTATTACAGTATTAATCTGTTATTTAATCCGAATTCTTCATATATTTGCTATTAATTTATTTTACATTTCAAATGTTTTTTTACCCCTCTGTTACCAGGCATTACAGACATTCTTGAAATTGATTGGTCGAGTTTGAATGAGGAAACTAGACCTAAACCAGTAAAAAGTTCTGTTCTAGACAAGTTTAAACCAGCCAGTATTTTCAGTCGTATTGGGGTGTCAAGAAAGTATGCTGGAGAGGAGCTGTTCAACAAAATTAAAGAAGTTTGTGAGAAAGATATGAAAGAAATGTCAAAACAGGAATCAGGCAAGAAAATGAAAAAATTTATAATTTAATTTCTTAAATACATTTTTTTGTATATATTTAAATTTTTTTATGGTTATTATTTATTTTTGTTCAGTAGTCTTCGTTTAATTTGTTTGTTTATTATCTTGTTTATTGTTTTATTCATTTTATCTGGGGTTTTTTTTTTTGAACTATACTTTTAATGTTATTAATATAGTTTATTTTGTTTTACTTTACTTTTATTATTTTTATTAAATTATTTGTTATTCATTTTATTTTATTAATTTTTTTTTTTTTTTTTATTCTTGTTCATTAATATATTTTTTAATTTCATTATGTGTTTTTTAAATTACATTTATCTATTCATTTATTTTTTTAGTCATTTTATTTTTTTTAAATTTTAATTATAGCTATTTATTTCTTTATTTTAATTTTAAAGTATGTTGTGTTGTTTTATTTTATTTTACAAAAACAAATTACAGTTTAACAGTATTATTTAAATATGACAAATTCTTTTTAATGGTGATAAAAATAAATAGTAAAATCTTTAAAAAAGAAAGATAAAAAAACAAAAAAAAACAAAAAAAAACTGAACAATTTCTTAATTTTGTTTAAATTTAGTTATAAAAAAAAATAAAAAAATAAACTTCATATTAAAATTAAACACTCATTCCATCCATAACTATCACCAAAAAAATTTAATAATTATTTATTTTTATTTATTTCTATTTTTTGATATTTAGAACAAGAGAAAAGCGAAGCATCTGAACCTTCAAAGACTGAAGAGTTCAAACTGCAGCACGACGTGGCCTTACTGCACTGCTGTTTGTCGCGTAATGCGACACAGCGAGCCAACCTGATGAAAGACTTTGGACCACATCGTCAAGCCCTGTGTGCAAGACGGGATCTGGAGATGAGGCAACAGCTGTGCAAAGTTGACAAAGTGAGCAGAGCTTGTCGACCATTTTAACATTTGTTTTGTTTTGCTGTTGAAATTTTACAGACTTAATGGGATGTGTGTTTGGTATTTTGTATTTTGTTCTGTAATTCTGTCGAAATTTGACGAAGCAAGTAGGATATGTTCACCATTTTATATGTTACTGTCATGTTTTAAAACTGGTATTATTTTATAATTTTTTTTTTAAATTCCACATCATAAAAATATTTCAAGCATTTTTCAGTTCAGGGAAGATTTTTTGTTATTACTCTCAAATAGTGGGTAGTTGTAAAAATAATTTACGTTCGTTATTTGCAATTATTAATTTTATTATACAGGCAGATAATCTGCTGAGAACAGTTCACCTATATAAAAGTTATTTTTAAAAAAACTCACACCAAACCCTCAGAAGTTAAAGTATTTTTGTTTGTTTTTAAACTGAATAAAACTTTAATACTAAAACAAAACTAATTTATAAAAAAACATCTGTTAATAAAACCTCTCAAATTTCTTGATAACTTTTTATAAAAACATATATATATATATATATATATATATATATAAATAATAAAATAACTTTAATTTAAAAAAATAGTACTAAAGTATTTAATATTACTAACATAATGAAAATATCTTAAATTCTTTCTTTGTAAAGCCACATAAATAATAGCTTTAATATTCATTATTATTATTATTAGATGATATTATTTTTATTGCTCATTATTGTTATTGTTATTATTTTTATTATTAATATTGTTTTTGTATTATTATTATTGTTGTTGCTGTACTCTATTACTATTACTTTTATAATTGATTTATTTACTTATTAATTTACTTATTTATTTTATTTATTTATATTTTCCACAGGTGTTTGATCAGGCTGCTGTGTACCCAAGTCAAGTGATGGACGTAGATTTGTGTAAACTCAGTATTCAGTTGTTCAGACGGAGTCGAGAACACACACCCGAGAAAAAAGACTCACTGACACGATCCCCCTCAGTGGTGTCCTGTCAGTCATAGAATCATTTCTAATCATTTTTGTATTTCAGTTACATGTTAATAAATAAAAACAATCTTTTATCTTTAATCATGTTGAGTGATTGCTGTTCATGGCTTCATTGTAAGGAATGAGATACACGCACATTCATATATGCATGAATTCAAAAAACAGCAGAAACAAGCAGTTGTTAAATAGGTGTGTCTAATGAAGAGTGTGCAAATAATAAATAAAAATAAACATCAATAAATAAATAAATAAATTGTCTAATTCATTATAGAGATGACTGACAAGCTCTGTTAATATACACAAAACAAATTCAATGTGCCGACATCTTCCTAGGATAGTGTTTAGGTTACTTTAGTGGGCAGAAAATAAGACTAAGAGCCACAAAACAAAAAAACAAAAATAATAATAAAAAATGTTGTTAGCAAACAGGTCGATACACAGATAAAAATATATAGTAATCTAAACAAGAATAACTTTTGAGCATTTATTATACTAACATGTACGTATGTTTAAAATGTACAGAGCATGTTTCAAAAAATAAAAAATATATAAAAAAATATATAAAAAATTATTTATGCTTCTAAGTGTCACAGGGATCCTATAATGCCTGTAACTGAATAAAAGACGATTATCCAAAATACCTCTCCTAAGTGGATATCTATTAGATCTCTGTGTATGGGGTAGTTCGATACCCAAGTGGCTTGGCTGTAGGTATGATTAGAGATAAGATCTTGTATAAAGTATATATAATGTAGCACGTTAGTTCACTAGAAAACACAATAAGACACAATACACTTTGGAATCTGTATTAACCCTAAGCTGACAAATATATTTGCCACAGTTAAATATCTAACAACAACGATAATAATAACAACCCAGAACTACTCACTTAATTAGTTAATCGCTGGGTGTCTCGGTTACCGCGATACAACACATATTGAGTGATAATTGAGAAATGCAGCCAGGGAAACTTAATAAAGGAATCACAATTCTATTCCCCTAACTGGTTAATTTTTAATTAGCCCTTAACTACTCATTCAGTAACCTTGTAATTAATACTGGTATCTATCAGCACAATAATGACAATAACCTACGGTTTACCTAGGTCCACTAGAATGACTGGCTAAGCTTTAATAATTTTAGACAGTGAAGCCTACAATTTACTTCGTCTTAATAATATCGGTATAACACAGTAATAAAATATTTTAGTGACATCAATCACATCAAGATTATACAACAGAGCAGAAAATATAAAATGATCAAGTCCTGTCGGACTAACGTTCCCCGGTACTGTCCCTGTTTCTCTTGAACCTTGAATAGATGGATGGATAACTCTTTTTACGTGCCCACGTCCAATTCAAGGTTCGGGCACGCCTATCCCGGATCCGATCTCTGGGATCGCCAGGGATGGGTTCCGGGACAGGAGATGAACCTTGAATAAATAAATTAACGTGCTAATCCTCTCTATTTATTACAATTTAGAATATGGCGTCGGGGCACAAGGCGGTACCAAATACCTACAAGTGATATTTGCACCGCGACCCCGACGGCATATTTTCTTAGATGGTCAGACTTACTGTCGCCAGTTCACAGACAATACCCTGGTCGTAAACAAGAACTAGCAGATGTATTGTGTAAGTACTGGCCATATGGCCTCCACATGTTCTAGTTGTGTATTGGGGGGTGGGGGGGTAAATGTCGCGAGGAGGAGTTATGTAACAAAGTGTCCACCTAGTCTAAGTGTATAATGGGTCTGGACACTGCCCTCTAAAACAATTAATATCGCCACAGGCGAAAAGAAATTAAGAGCATGTTCCGTCACACTATGCATAATAATAATTAAAAAAAAAAAATAACTGTGAGAGGAGACTTCCTGGACAACTACAACAACTGTACAGAAGACGCCGTATGGCACAAGAAGTGATCTACAGAGAACAGTATCATTCAGTCTCTCCAGGCATCAAAAAAAAAAAATAATAATAAAATAAAATAAATAAATAAATAAATAAATAAACAAACAAACAAAAACCCCAATAATAATAATAATAATAATAATAATAATAATAATAATAATAATAATAAAAAGAGAACGTTTGTGGAAAAACAAAAACAAAATCCTTTAAACTACGTAAATCGTAAGAGATATTTGTGCATTTCTCTGTATGAAGTGACGTCACAAGAAAGAGACTACGTCGGTCTCCATGCATCCTCATCTAATTATTTTATAATTAATTTTCACATTTCTAGAGCTTGGCTCTGTTTTTACTTGTATCATAACTACATGAGTTTTGTATAAAATACCGATTTCGCATTTAAATTGTATAATATTAGTTCTTCACGAGAGCTTGGACGAGAAGAAAAAATAATAATAATGCGCTCAACGCTTATGGACCTAAACCTATCGCAAAAATGATTATCATTTAGAAATTTCGTTTCTTTGAAATAAATAAATAAAGTAAAATTAAATTAAATTAAATAAAAATAAAGTTAAAAAGAATTCAAATAAGTTAATTTTTTTTTTTTTTTTTTTTTAAATTACCTTTAGTAAGCACAAAGTGGATTATAAAAGCTTTGTCACGTAGCTCAAATACACATTTAGAAAGATTTTAAAAGATTACGTTTTTCTTTCTTTTAATGAAAAGCGAAATCTAAAAGCCGTAATCTGTTGCTCGGAACGTTTCAGTCAGAATGTTGACAGTTGGTATTCAGCGTGCCTCGTTGTGCATTAACAAATCAATAGATTGGTCATTATCTGAAAGAAAATTACTATTACAGAAAGTCGTGTGTGTGACACTGAATACGACCAAGTTTCCGTCTGCAACCCCAGTTCAGGAAATCAGAAAGTCGATCAAAGAACGTTAATAAACTGTAGTGTAGGATTACATCCACAGCCGTTGTAGTAACCTAATTCAGTAATTGCTACCTGGTGTGGGGTATGTTCACTAATCTAGTTCTGTTTTTTTTTTTTTTTGGTTTTTGTGGGGGCTTTTTCTTTTCTGAGCGGTATTTACCGTTCGAAAGGGGTGGTGCGCTTTACTCTGTTTCTGTATTTGGTAATTACTCCATGGGGAAGGTATCACCATTGGTTTTGTTTTAATGCTAAAGGTCAGGGCGATATCCTTTGACGGGGGATGTGCGCTTTTGTCAGGTCCAGGTTTTTTTTCGTATCAGGGCCTTAATTACTGTATGGGAAGGCTGTGCACATTGATTTTGTCCTATGGTTAAGGACAGGGCAGTAATTATCAATAACTGGGTTTGTAAATAATCTTGCTCAGTGGTTCATCTCAAGGTGTGCACTTCTGTTTGTTTCTGTATTTTAATATCGGGCCGAAATTACTCCATAAGAAACACATGTACTTGTATCTTGTTAATCATAGGGTTAAGGCCAGGACAGTAATTACTTCTGGGATGGAGAATGTACATAGATTTATTGTCAGTTAAATCTAAAAAACAAGTCCACAGAATCATTTACTTTTGGGAAGAATATCTGCTTTGTTTTACTATGAGTCTGTTAATTCTCTGCTCACTGAGGTAACCTAAAGATGGGTACACTAATTTTGCTATGTTCGTATTGGTCAGTTGCATCTATTAGGAATAAGACAATACACAAATGTATCTGTTAATAACAGTTGATATTCTTGATTCATCTACTGGACGTCAGACAAACATATATGAGTATATACAGACAGACACTTATTTTACACACATATCCGAATGCGCATATACAGACGCATACAAAGAAACACATACATAAAACACGTACAGGTGTTCACAGTTACACACACACACACACACACATATATATATAATCGTTACAACGAATAAAGGAATATTTATTTAATGATGTGTCGACACCTTTCAACACTTGTTAAAAATGGAGTTTAAGAGAGATGAAATGGTTAACATTTATTTAACATATCAACACATTTTTGTTACTGATTGTTATTAACTGGCAAACATTTACGCACCATGACCACATCTGAGAAAAGAAAGGTGCGTCACCATTTAGCAGCAAGGCTTATTTTTCCTAATGTTCCAGAGGAGATGAAATTCTATTACTACAAAGGTTTACTCTTTGTTAATGGCGAGTTGTGTCAGATACGGTTTCTATTGCATCGTGTTCAATGTCAGCCCAGCACGCCTTTGAAATAATGTTATCTTTGACCCGCCATCATCCAAGATGGTCGGATGTCAATACGGCTGTAATAAACAGCTATTCCAGATTTTTTTTTAAAAACACGACTTGGGTCTGTCATGTTTTACGCGTTCATGGACACTTGCTTTGTTAGCACAACCGAATGAGACAAAGATCAGTGAATCGTTCTTGATGACAAAACTAAACGCTACGTAATTATTCAACCAGAAAATAATCATTAAAACTCGGTTCGATGCCATTGATTGGTTTGTAATTTCGCTGGAACATTCAGTTTGGCTTGGCTCTGGTTTTCGTTGTCATTGGGATTAACCAGTTATTATATGTGTAAATCTGAATGTGAAGACTTGACAAAAAAGAAAGAAAGAAAAAAAAAAGTACTTGTATGGTCAATACTGTAAGTACCTTTAACGTGTACGTTTCTGAAATGTAGAAGGTTTTAACCAATAGGATGTAATACTCAACGTTCTTAAAGATTTTCATTTCTGTCTTTAGCTTTAGAGTGGATGGGAATTCAGCGAAAATCCTGCATTCAGAGTGAACGTGGATTGATTCAGTGAAAATTCGACTTTGAATGTGGACGGGAACTCAGTTCGTGAAAGTGTGTTCTTGAGCAGACGAGGAATACTGTAACGAAAACTCGAAGTTTAGACTAGATGGAGATTTAGTGAGTTTTATAACAGCCGGTTAATGATTTAGTAAAAAAAAAAAAAAAAAAATCGAGTATTACCGTGAACAGAGAATTCTTATTCAGAGAAAACTAAAATTGTATAACAGCCGTTTAATCATTTAGTGAAAATTCGAAAAAAAAATCGAGTATTACCGTGAACAGGGAATTCTTACATCAGTGAAAACAAGATTATTACAACAGTCTGTTAATCATTTACTGATAAACCGAGTACTCAATGAAAACTAGTTTTAATGTTATCTGGAATTCCATGAGTAAAAGTTGCCATTTTGTACATTGCCTGTTATTAAATTAATCTGGTTTTAAGTTGACAGTTGGCACGAATTCACGAGTGAAATTTGACGTTTTGTAAATTGCCCGTTGTTAATTAAACCAGTATTATTTTAAGTCGCGCGATGTCTCAGAAATTCTCTCACAAGCTTCCTGGAGAACATGTTTATGATGGTTCCCTGTTCTTCGGGTTTAGTCCACCTGAAATCCTCGATGCTGTCAAGGAATTTGAAGTACGGGATGATGATGTTTTCATAGTGACCTATCCTAAAGCAGGTTGGTTAAAAATATTCATTATAAAATTTGTTGTTTTGAAATACTGTATTCCTGGCTGTTACCATCTTCGTATTTCAGTATTAGTCGTTATGTGTCTGTATTTGTATACTGGCATACATGTTTGTTTGTTTGTTTGTGTGTGTGCGCGCGTGCGTTTTTGTGCTTATACAACATGTGCAGCATACATGGACTTTTTCATTTAAGAGAGAGAGAGAGAGAGAGAGAGAGAGAGAGAGAGAGAGAGAGAGAGAGAGAGAGAGAGATGTTTAATAAAATTCTCAAATAATCACGATTATTTATTATTATTATTATTATTATTATTATTATTCGACAAGCAGTCAGTAAATTACGTAGTCATGATTACATTTTTCACACTTAGTTAACAGAGTAGATATACTGGTTTTATTAATTTCACGCGAAACGCAATATCCGGGCTGTTTTACGTAACACTGAATTACTGCGCAGTCCATCCATTATTTGTCTCCACTTTTTAAACCTCGTTTTTGGTATCCTGAAGTTTGTTAGTACGGTTAAATATAAATTTATTGTACATATCTGATTTTCTGTTTACGTGATATTTAAAAATTATTATATATATATATATATTTGTTTTTTCTCACAAATTTAATTCAACACCTGCAAACAGCAAAAACACAACAACAAACAAAACAAAAACAACAACAAAAACAAACAAAACAACAACTACAACCCCCCCAAAAAACGTAAGAACAACAACAAAACACTTGAGAATAAAGTGAAAAACAAGTTGAAATTGAATAATTGTGTATTTTGTAAGGGACATGTTTATTGCAAGTTTTTTGGGGTATACGCAAAAAAGTGAATCTGGAACAACTGCAGATGCACGTGCAAATAGGGTATGCCACAAATGACGCCCGAACATCGCGAGTAAGCTGTGGATATGGCACAGACGAGATCTACTCAGTCCTGTAATGGAAGGAATCTTCGATTGTTCCCGTGTTACTTTAACCAGCTGCAGGCAACTGGTTGGGCAGACGTCTGACAAATCCATAGTGACGTCATCAGCGACGAATGCCTTACGTCATAGTGTTAACCACCAGACAGTGGCCAGGCGACAAGTGGTTCACTGAAAAAAAAAAAAAAAAAAGGAATACAGACCACACTGAGGACAGTTATTCACAGCGCAAAATCGCTATCTGAAATTAAGATTTGGCTGTAAAACAGTGTCAGCGAGATGACTGGCAGAGGGTAATCTTCATTGATGAAAATATTGTTTTTCTTTTCTTTTCTTTCTTCTTCTCTTCCCTTCTTCCTTTTATTATTTATTTATTTATTTATTTATTGAGGCTTTCTGACGATATTAATTAAACAAGATTCTTAAAAGTTATACCGGCGAATGCGCCTTTACTGATTGGTGATGTAATACATATTTTTATTCCACGGCACTGGATTTCTGTAGGGGATGACATCGGCTTTAATTGCGTAGCTGATGGAATTTCCGCTGAATGTGTTTCGGCATAAACGATATGAATCGCGGGTAATGACTATCACAAATTTTAATAAATCGATAAGTAGGGGGAAAAAAATCTCTACTAGTTTCCTTCTGTTTTAGAATTAATGAATAAATATTTATTTAACGACATTCCAGCACTTGTAAACAGTACGTAAGGTTTCAGATATAAGTTTATTTTTGCGGAGAAAGATGATATAAGATAGGAAACCGTTTCTTGTTCTTTTCTCGACCGCTATCACACACCGAGTCTGTTTGACGATTACTTGCAAGGGTTATTTTAAAACAACACCAGTAATTAACTAGTATACTACTACTATTGCTACTGCAAGCACTACTGCTACCGCGCTAACCACTACCATTATACCAACACCAACATTACTACTATTATCACTTTCAGTACTGTTTCAATCACAGTTACTATCACTATCGCTGCTGTTGTTATTACTGCTATTGCTACTACTGCTACTACTACTACTACTACTACTACTACTACTACCACCACTGCTGCTGCTACTACTGCTTAATTACTGCAGCTGTTACTTTTGTTACTTTAGGTACTATTACTATTAGAACAACTATTACTATTATTACCATTACTACTATGACTACTACTACTACTATTAGCGCTAATAATACTACTACTAATGCAACTAATAATAATAATAATAATAATAATAATAACAATAATAATAACAACAATGATGATGATGATGATGAAAATTATAACGATAATGGTGATTTGATGACGATGATGATGACGACGTTTTTCCAGGCACTACATGGATGCAGGAAATCGTCTGGCTGGTGATGCACGATGGGAATTTTCAAGAAGCTCGAAAGAAGCAGGTTTACTTCCGATCGGCGTTCCTGGAATTCAAAGATGAAGTACTGAACGAGATTGGTCTTGATTTAGCCAATCCAATGCCGTCTCCTCGCGTCATCAAGTCACACTTACAAGTGAAGTGGATGCCTCGCCAGATACACCAGAAAAACTGCAAGGTTAGATTTTTTTTTATTTAGCTTCTGTTTATAGCTATTGTAGCTATATATGAATCATTTTGACTTTCTCTCTCTCTCTCTCTCTCTCTCTCTCTCTCTCTCTCTCTCTCTCTCTCTCTCTCTCTCTCTCTCTCTCTCTCTCCATCAGGTGATCCATCCGTAGCTATCTATTTATCTATCTATCTATCTATCTATCTATCTATCTATCTATCTATCTGTCTGTCTGTCTGTCTGTCTGTCTGTCTGTCTATCTATCTATATCCATCCATCCATCCATCCATCCATCCATCCATCTCTCTATCTATTTATCTGTCTCTCTCTCTCTCTCTATCTATCTATCTATCTATCTATCTATCTATCTATCTAACGGCCTGCATGCCTGCCTGCCTGTCTGTCTGTCTCTCTGAATGTCTTTCTAAATATCTATCTATCCATACCTTGGTCTTTCAATTTATTTACCTCTGTCCGTTTTTGTTTTTGTTTTTATCTCTTTGTCCATCTGTATTTGTCTGTGTGTCTGTCTTTCAGTCTATGTATTTCTTGATTTGTAGATAATTGTAATGTTCAGAAACCCTAAGGACCTGTGTGTGTCTTACTACCACTTCTACAAAAGCAGCTCGTCACTGGGGAACTTCACTGGAAGTTGGGCTGAGTTTCTCAACATGTTTTTATGTGGGCACGGTAAGACGTTGTTGTTGTTGTTGTTGATGTTGCTGCTGCTGCGATTATTGTTGTTGTTGTTATTATTATTATTATTATTATTATTATTTTATGGTCGTAAAAATATATTTATATTAAATTTTTAACAGTACGGAAATCCACGAACGAATGTTAACGATTGGTAACGGAATATTACGAGGCTGATAAAGTTTTTTGTCATTTTGCCGAAAATTACGTCTATCTATAGCTAATTATTTTATATAAAGTCGTTCATTGTCATATAATGATTGTTTTAAAAATTTAAATTCAGATATATTTTATTTTCAATATCAAAATCGGAGTGTTTAGTAATCTTACTATTAAAATTGCATTTAAATGATATATGTAACTTTACAAATTAAAAAAAAAGAAAAAAAAAAGTTATTATTATTGTTGTTGTTGTTGTTGTTGTTGTTGTCATCACTACTACTACTATTGATACTACTAATGATGATGATGAAGATGAAAATAAATAAACAGTAACTGTACTGTGATTTATAACTTTTCAATTTAGACTGTAAATATTTTTTCTCAGTTGATCACGGAAGTTGGTTTGACTTCACGCGCAGTTGGTGGGACATGCGCAATGACCCAAAAGTGAAAATCGTATTTTATGAAGACTTAAAGAAGGTTTGTTGTTGATAAGTGAAAATAAATGAGATATTCAACAGTTTTTAAATGCATTTAAACATGTAGTATGCTTTAAAATAATAATAATAATAATCATAAAAAATTAGTCATATGAGATACTCTTCATCAATAACAGCTTTTATAAAAATTTGGTAATATTTCTAAAATTAACAATTATAACAATTTTATAACGTATAACAAAGATTAACATGATAACTGTTTTACACAGTAATATTTTTAAAATGTCTTATAATCTAACATAACAATTTTATAAAATATAACAAATTATAACACAATAACAGTTGTATAATGTAATATTTCTAAAATGTTATGTAACAGTCTAACATAACAAATTATAACATAGGAACTGCTTCTAAAATGTCATACAATTTAAATATAATCTAACATAACAATTTTAAAAAGTATAACATATTATAACAATTTTTTCGACGTAATATATCTAAAATGTCACATAACTTTAACATAACATTTTTTATATCGTAAGTACAAAGTATATATTACAACAGTAGCATAATGTGATATTTCTAAAATGTTATATAAATTAAGCCTAGCCTAACACAACAGTTTCTTAAAGTACAATATAATCATATATTTTATATATCTGAAAATGAAAGTTTCTAGAAAAAGACAACATAATTTTTTTATTTTATCAAAAAGACGATGCACTTTCACATATATTTTATTTTTTTTTTTTTTTTATTTAGGTTCCGAATTTGAGAAAACAT
>CM022666.1:7168264-7205764 GCA_012295275.1 Chrysomallon squamiferum
GTAGTAGTAGTAGTAGTAGTAGTATTTTTAATTTGTAATGAAGATCACCCGAAATAAAGGAGGAAATAAAACAAAACAACATAACACAAAAAAAAAAACACAAAAAAAACCCAGGTGAAAACAAGCTATGAGTTCTCCCGGAAAAAGTTCGAACTCATCGGAAAACGACAGTTCATCAAAGTAACGTTTAATTTTGTTATTGCTAAAATAATTTATAATGTGAAGAAAAATACAGTAATCACTGTTAACATCATTATCTGCAACCTTTAATTGGCTTGCTGAGTGCAATTTAAACTGATCAAGTACTTTCAGTTCTATATATTATCAACCTGTGTCGGTTTTCGCATTTATAAATGAATGCATATGCTCGTACACTGTGATATATTTGTAATATAAAATAGAGGGAAATAAATATTCATACACGATGGTTGCAGTTTCCAAAATTACAGTCTGTAATTATGTTCAAATTTTAATAATAAATATAATACAAATTATGAGCTGTTGTTAAAGTAAACACTAGGCTAGGCAATTAGCTGTATAGAAAATGACTTCAGGGACTGTTATCAAAATATAATTGTTTTATAATACACATATTGTAAGAAGTACATTTTAATGACTTTAGTTAATCAACAGGGTTATAAAGTAAAGTTCAGTAATTATAATTTATGTGATTTATTCATCTTGTATTGTCAAATAGTGTAATTAAAAGATTAACATTCAGAGGCATAATTCTACACAAAATATTGCTTAAAATTGTTTACATTCAAAGAGGAAAAGGGCTTTCCAATATAAATAACATAGATCTATTATTTAAAAAAAAATAATATTGATAAAAAAAAAAAAAATAAATAATGATAAATAAATAAATAATAATAATAATAATAATAATAATAATAATAATAATAATAATAATAATAAAAATAAATAAATAAATAAAAAATAAAATCTGGTCTCCAAGAAAAAATATTTTAAGTGGTTTTTTTTTAGCAGTTATGACCTTTGGTACTTTATTTTACTGTTTTCAAGATACAATTTGCTCTCTCTCTCTCTCTCTCTCTCTCTCTCTCACTCACTCATTCACTCACTCACTCATTTTATATTTGAATTTTTTAACAGAGCAGACATGCCAAGTGTGGATGAAACATTTGAGAAGCTGCTGCTTGCTGCAGATGTTGAGTACGCACAGTGTGACATCCACAAAGATGAAATGATGATAAAAACTGTTGCCTGTATAACCTGTCAGGTGTTGGTGTGTCCGCTTTGTCTGTGTAGCAACCATCAGGATCACGAAGTGATCAGTCTCGTCAAACTTCGAGAATGTAAATCACTGAGAGTAAGTTTGTCTGTACGTCTGTGAAAGTGTGTGTTTGTGTATATTTGTGTATATGTACGTCTATCTATTTCTCTCTGTGTCTGTCTGTCTATCTATATATTTATATATCTCTCTCTATATTTATACATATATGTGTGTGTGTGTGTGTAATGTGTGTATGTATGTGTTTTATTTCATTTTAATTTATTTATTTATTTATTTATTTATGTTGTTTTTTTGTTTTTCAGAGTAAACTTGATGATGATCTCAACACACTTCAGGTTTTACAAGAGCGACTTAAAAATCAACTTCAGAACAGGAAGGAACTGATTGTGACTATAGAGGTAACCTTTTTGTTTGGGTGACTTTAGGGTGGGGTGTGGTGATGACAGTTTGTTTATTCTCAAGTTGTGTGATTTGATTTAGACATCATTGGGGCATACTAACTGTAAATCTAGTTTACTGCTTAAATCTCCAGATTACTGTATTCCAACATTGGAACAATTATTTTTCAGAGTTTCAAGTATATTATCAAAAAAAAAAAAAAAAAACAGATGTTTTATGAAAATTGTGAAAAATGTTGTTATTAACCTGTCTTAGATTTTATTTTGTTTTATGTTTTATAGGAATCCTCAAAAGAACTGACAACAGAGTTAAACAAAGCATTTGATAAGCTACAGGCCATTATTTCAGGTAACTGTCTGTCTTGGTGCGTGATTTCTCTGTTAGATTAAAGCTTACTTAAAGTTGTGTAAACAACTGGGATAAATAAATTGTATAGATTTACATGTAGTATTTTGTTCACATCTCATTAAAGTCCATGTTCGTAACGAATAATCTAAATAGAATTTTAAACTTATTAATAACTGTCCCATTTTTCTCACTAAACTTTTATTTTTAATGCCACGTATTTCAACCAAGACATGAACATAAAAATATTTCATATACAGATCAGTGCATTCTCTTGTTGTTGTTTTTTTGTTTAATTATACCATCTGTTGTTAATAATCAAAAATGCAAATTTTACAATATAAATCCACAGAAATGTGTGTAAGTAGGCATTTTCCTTTTCTCATGATATCTGTTTAAACACAGAAATAATAAATTATTATCTTAGATGAGAAACATACTATGAAGAAACTTATTTTGTAGACAGAAATGAAAAAAAAAAACAACAACAAAAGTCTTAGTAAATTACTATTTATTTTTAGACAAGAAAGAGGAAATAAACAAACATATCCTCGCATTCACTGACAAACATCTGCAGACCATCAGAGAGGAGATAACTCTGTTGGAACAACGATATACCAACTCTACTCGGATGATACAGAAAGTTGTTTCATTCTCAACTAACAAGATGGGATCTTTGTTGAAAGAATCACAGACTCTGCCAGAACAGTGAATCACAATAACTTTATTATTATTATTATTATTAGTGGTACCGAACCATTTAGCTGGCTTCCAGAGATCATGAAAATCTGTTAAACTGACTATTTTAAATTAAAGATCAACAGACCCTGCTTTATCAATATAATTATTTTTATCGGTTAAATGCAGTTTCATTCTTTATTTTTTAGTTGTTTGTTTCATACTTTAATCAAATGTTTTGCCTGTATCCAGGAATCTGGACCATCTTGCTGGATAAATGGTTACTACTACTGCTATTATTATTATTATTTTTTAATTATGGTAATTATTGTAATTATTATTTGTTTTAATTTGTATTTTTTAATATGTTAATTTAAAATGTATATCTATTTTTTTTAAATTTTTAAAAATTGCCTATTCAAAAGAGCCAAAAACAGTTAATAAATTAATATTTCATTTTCTTTTTAATTTGTTTTATTTTAATAATTAATTTTGTTTTTATTTTTAGGTTGAAAATGACTCTAAAAGAATCACAGCTACTGAAACAACTTGACTCGTCAGACTCACTGATTCCGGGCAAAAAATTTGCCAAAGTTATTCCGTCCCTCGAGGCTCTTTGCAACATCTGTCAAACCATGCATCCCGAAGGTAACCACGACAACAGGATCTGTAATCAGTAGACTCGGGATTGGGTGGTGGTGGGAGGCAATAAAGTGTGAAGTAGCTGTGAATTAAAAACATACGGAATATTTTATGTTCAGAATTTAAAACGACTTAGATTTCTTTACTGATGAAATATAATTTTTCTTAAGTTCAAAAAAACAGTCCAAATATGTCTGGGTTAGGTGAAAATATCTTAAATTGTTATTATCAGATCAGAGCCAATAGGTTTAAATTGAAATAAAAAATTCTTATTTATATGTCTGTTTTGGTTTTGTATTGTTATTTCAATTCAGTTTGCATATAAAACTTAAAATATACAAAATTAATATTAAATACTTTTGACAATTAACACAGTCAGTGTCATGGTAGCTATGACACTCCATCAAAGAAATTTATTTTGTAAAAATTAAAAAGATGATTTCCAAGATTAAAATTATGGATGTCTTTCTCACAAGCATGTAAATACAATAAACCGTAATGCACCCCACCAAACTATAAAATCTTGATAGCAATTTTCAGTTTCATTGTTACTCATTTCTATTTGATTTTGATTTTAGAAACTTTTCTATTTCCTCCCATTCTTTTCATTTGTTCTTCAGTTGTTTTGTCGTGACTTTTTTTGCATTCATTTTTTTCATCCTGTTTTTTTTTTCATTTACTCTGTTCCAGCCACTAAGGTCATTTGGTCAAAAGTTCCGCCAGAGAAGAAGCGCCATCTTGACCACAGTGATAGCAGACTCTCAGATGGAAGTGATTCCGAAGGTCTGTTACCTCTTTATCCAGCTCATTTTAAGTCAGAATGGGACAAAATGCTGCAAAATAAAATTATTGTGATAAAAATTAAGTTATAAGATGGTATCATTTGCAGTTGAAATAACCAGATACATTCATTGTTGTCTAGATTTTTTTTTTTTTTTTTTTTCCAGGTGTGAGGCGAAAACGAGGTAGGCCTTATATGACGATGCCAAAACGTAAAGCTGATAGATCTCCAGTGAGTGCAGCCGCCTTGCCAGTCAATGGAGTCACAGACAGTCCAGTCTTGCTGAATTCCAGTTTAAATTAGATGACTTTGACTTCTGAAGATAATTGTATTTTTAATTTCTTCAAATATAGAGAAAAGAAAAAAAAAAAAAAAAAAAAAGAATGTGTATCTAATTTTGGAGATATCTTTGAACATAATGAGCAGCAAAATCAATTTTTATACTATTTTTAAATTATATTTTGATGGTTTAAAAATTTTTGGGGGTACCATAAATAATGTTTTTTCAGGGAAATTGGAAGTTAGTTTTGTAACAAAGGGACTGACAGACACAGGAATTAATAGTCATACATTTTTTTATTTTTTTATTTATTTTTTTTATCTCTGTTGATGAAAATCTAACTGGTATGTTCTGCAAACATATTTTTAATTTGCTCATTATATTTTGTGATAAGACAAAACTTTTTATAGTAGAAAAATCTGGCAGAAAGGAGAGTGTTACTGAAATGTTTGGTAGAATATAGAACTGGATCAGAATATAAGATTTCATTTTTGTTTCATGTCACTGGCTTCACATTTTAGATGAAAATTAACTCTTATTTAATTTTTTTTTTTTTTTTAATGCTATAAAACTGAAGCAGCAAAAAAAAGAGAGGAGAGTATGTGTTAAGAAATTATGTAGGTTTGAGCCATGTCATTAATCAAATAGTTGTAGTTATGTAAACTTATATGCTAGGTCAAATAGATGAAATGGATTTGGTTTTGAAAGCTTGTGACTCCATTTGTATCAAGTAATCAGAAAGGGGTGTGGTTATATAAATTTATCTTGTCAAGTATGCAGAAAATATGGGTGTTTTTATATAGAGTTTCTGGCAGCATTTACATTGTATAGTTATTCAAAAAGGGTTCTAGTTATTTAATTTGTGTGTTGTGTTAAGTATGAAATGGGCAGATGTCTGGCAGCATTTGTATCATGTAATTAATCAAAAACGGGAACATTTATAAATTTTCATTTTGTACCAAACAGACAGAAACAATTGGGTGTGGTGATATCAGTTTGTGACAGCATTTCTGTCGCGTAATCATGTCCTGTAAAGTAGAAATAGGTGTGTTTATATAGATTTCTGCCAGCTTTTTGTATTCGTTTCAGATGGAGATATAGTTAGTTAATATATAATGTTTTGACAAGCAGGCTTATGTAAATACAGGCAGATGTGAGTCACATCAAACTGCGGTATTTTTAGAAACTGGTAAAGGAAGTTAGTTACCTGGTTGTGTGGAACTGTGCTTACAGATTTAACTCTTTCAGACTTCTTACATTTGTGGGGAAAAAAAATCAGGAGTAAATACTGCAGTGGTGCATTGGCAGAAAGTTTCATTTTACAGAGCTGACTGGAAATCTGGAATATTCCATACTAAAATCACAACAGGTTATTATGTACTAAATTCTCAGGGTGTGAATGCAGTAGTACAACATAGTTACTAGATCAAGCAGTAGATTTTAAGAGAGACAGTTGTATTATTTTTAATCCTGAAAGTGCTATGCGTTTTCTACTCTCATATATTTTAGCTAGTAAAACTGAAAGGTTTGCACACCGATTTATATGATGACTAGATTGAAAGGTGTGGTTGTGGTGTAGTGTATCTACTAATGGTATATATAGTGTATGTGATTTTAAGTGTATACTTGTTATATTGGTGGGAGTATGCATAGCATGTTAGGTGGGAAGTGGCTAGAACAGTGTTTATAAAATAATATATTGAAAGATAATCTAATGTGCTCAAACGTACACAGTCGCAGACATATGTAATAATATATTTTTACATTAGATTAGATACATAATATATAAATTTATATATACATTATATGATGCAGTAACATACATTAATACATGTACATGCATATCTTCATACATTACACATGCATATATACATTTGTGTATATTTCTACAAAATATGATATCCATTTTGTTACATAGATTCGTATATATTACTAACACATACACCTTTATATATTATATATACTTATATTAATTTTTACCTTTCATAAAATAGAGACAACATATATACGTACACACCTGCCCATGGTGAATTGAATACAAACTGAAAACAGATGTAAAAAGCAAAATAATATATTAATAAAATATGTAACAAAATATAACCTAGTTTATTTTGATTATGTTATGATAAGTATTATGATCTTATATTTTACATGTGTACATCATTTTTATTTTCTTTGTGTGGAATATTTTTCATTTTCAAAGTATTATTGTTACTATTAATTTTTGTGTGTGTATATATATACACACACACCCTTTTTTTATTATTAATAACTTAGAACAAACTTACATTTTCATACTTTGAAATTCTTTTATGTTTGTTGTTACTGATAAAAAAAAATGAATGTTGTTACTTTAATTTCCACTTTATTTATATTATTATTTTTTCCACAATTTCATGCATCTCTACAACATTTTATATTTGAATTATTTTTAATAATATACATTAATAACATAAACTGCATTGTGTATTCATTAACAGTTGTGTGTGTGTGTGTATTTTAATTTTTGTGTGTACTTTAATATCGCTGACCTCGGTTTTTCAAAAATGTTTCTGGGACATTTATAATAATTTGTGAGTTTTACATTAACAATTTTTTTAAATACTTTAATAACATCCATATTTCAAAAAACTTTTTCATATACCTGAATGAACAGCTTTATGACTGTTCTTTTTTAAAAACTTGTTTACATATTTAATAGCTTCACAGTCAGTTACTTCAACAAAAACTACATTGTCCAATATAGACTGTGCTTGTTCTGTAATATTGAAACATACATTTATTTATTCATTTATCAGATTAGTGTTGATTTTATATAAAGAAAAATAAAAAATAAAATGAAGAGATTCTAAATTAAGCATGTATGGTTAAATTAAAAAATAAAATGAAGAGATTCTAGATAATAGAAGTGTTTTTTATTTTGTTAAAATAATGACTGAACGATTCTTTTTTACAGTCATGACAAAAATAACTGAGGGAAAAAATATAAAATGAAAAGAACATGTTTTAAAGTTTGATTGTTTTGATTGGATCATTGTTAACATTTTTATAATTATTTTTGATATTATGATGTGAAAAATTTCTTTTACTGTTTTGTTAATTATTTTTGAATATGTAACATTCCAGATAATCATGATGAATGATATTAATTAAAAAAAAATTAAATTCATTAAAATTGTATGTAGTTTCCCAAATAATAATTTGTACAACATTTTTGAAGATTTATTTCTAATTAGTCAACTGAATGGTTTTGTAAGAATTATGCTACATAACATCAAATTAACTTGTTTATAAAATATAAAATCCACATTTAATACATGTACAAATGTTCAATCAATGTTTAATTGGCTTTTTTTTTTTTGTCTTTCTTTTGTTTTTTTAGTATACAAAATTCCTAAATTCCTCTGAGAATTAATATCTGCATATTTTGTTAACATTTCTTTCCTGAAATTTCACACATGTAAATATATATTCAAGATTTAATTTTGTTTCACTGTACTCAGTTAATAATAGTTCATGTTTCACTATGTCTAGAATTTCTTGTAGTTATAACATTTGAGACATAGTTTTTGAAAAGTTTTAACGTATTTACATCTTTTTGCCATTTTTAACTTTTTTTCATATTTTTTTTTTTGTATTAACATTGTATTAACTCAATTACTGACATATATAGATATTATTTTAATATTTGATTGTTATGTAAAACAAACTTTATTAAGAACAAAAAACACCACCACCATAACAAAGGTACTTATTATTTGTAATAAGTAATTAAATAAATGCCATGTAATTGTATTGAAACATGTAAAGAGTCAAGTATGGTCTACATGGTCTTGGGTTCAAGCCCTACTCTTAGCATTCTGGGCAGGAAACCCAGGGATTATAAAACATTAATGAAAATATTTTTGAACTGTCATTTAAGAATAAAGATATTTATATAAAGGTTTATTCTGATCCGTTTTAAAACAATATGAAACTTCAAATGTATAATAATAATGCAACAATATTTAAATCATAATTGCATGTAGAAAAAACCTAACTCCAAGACTAGAGCAAGATTTTGTTAAACGAAATTGTTTTTTGAATACAGTGATGTATATATATTTGTAAAGTGATGTCGATTTTTAATTTTTTCTTTGTATTAAACAAAGTTGCCTATTAAAAAATGTTCATTACTACTTATTTGTTTTGGATTATTATTACAATTATCTTCGGTAATTTCATCAGTGGACTCTGTTTTCATCATGTTAATACAAGGACAACAACGATATTAAAACTGAGCCTGTATGTTGATAATAACATCTTTAATGATGTACAAAACCGTATTTTAGCAAATTCTGTTACTTGAAATGTTTTGGTTGGTGTTTTCAAGAATTGTTGGAAATAGAAACAAAACAGATAAAAGAACACCGTGTACAAACATATTCGTATTTTGGATACATTATGACGAGTTTTAAAATTAGACCAGCAGAAATTGGTGATTGTGAGGATATCTTTCACATGAGCGAGGTAAAATGTATTTCACGTTTGTAAATTATGTATTAGATGCACACCGAACAAAATCGGATCGTTTGTGTATTTCTATCCGTTCTATTCAGAGCACTATGGATCAGACGGTAGCATGATACAACTTGTCATGGAATATAAGAATAATGAAATTTATTAATAGACTATGTAATAGTTTTCATTAACAAACAGTTGTGAAAGTAACTTGCAGTAAATATTTACAATTATATATAAAGAATTATAATTCATTTGAAACCAGTGCGAGTATGTAACATTTTTATGAAATGACGTCACCCCAGCCCCTTTTGCGTAACTTTTTCACGGAATAACAAGTTACGTTTTGTAATCAAGATCCAGGAAGACATTACGTAATTTTATTGGTAGTATTTATGAAATAAGTTACTGTGTGTGTGCGTGTGCGTGTGTGTGCTACTATATAAATCAGCATCCGTACACTTTCTTAAAAATGTATTATTTTATTGTATTCTTTGTATTAGAATAAAGTTAATGGTTGAAGAAAATAAACGAACAGCACGGAAATACATAATTTGTAATCATGCCGTTTTATTTCCGAACATTGCAGGTGTATTGTAATAATGTCACGTCTTTTGTGAAGGAGACTATTTCGAAACCGGACTCTTTTTGGTCATAGATGTTTCCGAAAGCCAATTAAATATCTCTATATTTATAATTAGTGAAAACACCGTGAACAGAATTTATCAATAAATTTATCGGTTATAGGAAAAAATGTTCTATTAAGCTGAGGCGTATTCTTTTCGGTAGGTCACGTTAATCATTACGGTCATTTACTCACATCTGTACATATCCTTATTAATTGGTGATTATATTGTTATGAGATGAAATATTAATAAATAGAATCTTAAAAAATGATTTAATAATTATTTTCTTTAACTGATATTAATGCAGGATCTGAATATTCAGGAGAAAGCACCAGGATCATCACAATTTGTTTCTGTGGAAGGTAAAATTACATTTTTGTTGTTGTGAAGATCAAATCTCTGATTGTCTGTCTGTCTGTCTGTCTCTTCCTCTATTTCTGTATTTCTCTCTCCTTATTTTATTCTCTCTCTGTCTCTCGCTCTGTTTCTCTCTCACTTTTTTCGCTCACTTTTCTGTTAATCCCGTTCTTGCTTAGTCTCTCTCTCTCTCTCTCTCTCTCTCTCTCTCTCTCTCTCTCTCTCTCTCTCTCTCTCTCTCTCTCTCTCTCTCTCTCTCTCTCAATATATATAGGTAACTAAATAAGTACCGTAACGTAATTATTTTATTTTACAGCTCTTAAGAGAGATGGATTTGGAAATGAAAAGTTCTTTCATGGGATTGTCGCCGAAGAAGGTTTGTAAAAATTAATAATAATCATCATAATAATAATAATAATAAATAGTTTACTGATTTTATAAAATAATAATAAAACAAGTTAAGTACCAGTGAAGATAACGAAAGGAAAATTCAGAAACACTTCAACTATACCCAGATTTCTAGATTTCAAATGACATTTTCTATGACTGAAATTCTCTTCTCTCTGAACTAACAGTGCCTGGAACTTCACCGCTCTCGAGTAATTCTCCGAGACATTCAGTGAATCTGACGTCATCATCGTCAAAAAGTTCCACGACGGAAATGGCCAATCAGAGTACGCGTCAATCGATGGATGTATCAGCCAAACAGAATGCACTACTAGCCGTTGACGTCACGGCCAATCAAAGTGCGCAGCAGTCTGATGAGATCGCATCCAATCAAAGGACGCGTTTGTTGGGCTATTCATTGTATTCTTTCTCTTTTGCAACTTACGGGCCAGGTCGAGTTTTATCATTAATAGATCTGTATGTTCGCGAAGATCGCAGACGTCAGGGAATTGGAAAAGCCTTGTTTAAAGACTTAGCTAGGGTGGGTAACTCGTTACGTTCTTCTCTTCCAGTTTAAACTCTGTCTTAATAGTTTTGTAAAGAAGAACCAACACCTCCACCGTAACTTCTACTACAACTTCAGCACCACTACTACTGCTGTTGCTACTACTACTACTACTACTACTACTACTACTACTACTACTATTTACTGCTACTACTACCAGTGCCATAACTATTACTATTGTTACAACTACTGTTACTACAGCTAGTGCTACTACAGCTACTACTGCTATTACTACTACTACTGCTGACACAACTGCTACTACTTTTTCTACTACTACTACTACTACTGCTATTGCCTCAACTCTATTACTACCACTACCACTACTTCTGCTGCTTCTACTACTATTACAGTCATCACTAATGTTAACACCACCTACTGATAATAATGGCGTTGTTGCTGCTGCCCGCTGCTACTAATATTTTTATAATTTTACAGGTTTCTTTGTCAAAAAATTGTCAGGAGATGACGTGGCATGCTTTCAGCTGGAACAAAGGAGCAATCGACTTTTACAAGATTTTAGGAGCAGTTGACGTCACAACCAGCCTCGCTCTGAATAGTTTTTCCATTGAACACAAAGAAATGTCCAAACTGGTTACCTAATGCAGTGATACCAAAGTTTTATTATTTCAAATTGATTTTAAATACATATTTTGTTTTATTTTAAATGCTTTGTGTTTTATTCTTGCTGCTGCTGCTGCTGCTACTACTACTACTACTACTACTACTACTACTACTACTACTACTACTACTACTACTACTACTACTACAAATAATAATAATAATAACAACAAACAAAAATACCTCTTAAATATTTAAAAAAAAAGATTTATTTTAAACATTTTGTACATACATCCAAAACAATTATATATATATATTTTTTTAATAATTATTTGTTTTAAAGAAAAAGAGAAATGGAGAGAGAGAGAGAGAGAGAGAGAGAGAGAGAGAGAGAGAGAGAGAGAGAGAGAGAGAGAGAGAGAGACTATTAAAGCAATCAAAAAATAATTTTTGAGATCATTAATTTTAATTTTATGTGAACCTTGAAGCCCTGAATACAATGGAATATTAACAAATCCAGTGTATATATAAATTTTATTCTTGGAACACGAACAGAGACACATACCCACACACACCCACAAAGAAATAATTTTAATTATTCTAGAAAAGTTTCACCGTTTTAACTGTTTGATTAGCTCTGGGTTATTTCTTTTGTAAAGGGAAGATAACTCCGTTTTATGATTTTTTTTTGCACTGTTCCTATTGCATTTAAATACAGTTATAAAACTGTTGAATACTGATTGATTTTCAATACTCAGCATGAAATAATCTTCGAAAAAAAAAAAAAGAAAAATAAAATGAAAAAAAAAAAAAAAAAAAAAAAAAAAAAAAAAAAAAAAAAAAAAAAAAAAAAACACAGAAAGAAAGTAAAGGGATAAAAAAGGAAAAAAGAGTTGTAATTATTATGCTTATTCGGCAATTTTTTTCATTGCTGGATAATCCATTCGGAATGTATGACACTTGTCGCTCTTAGTGACGTCATTTCCGCCGATGTTTTCGTAAAATGAAATGGCTGCCTTGTTCCATTCTAAGCAAGACCATACCATATTACAACAACCTTTACTTAAACCAATCTGAAACGATAATTGTAAAAAACATATATATATATATATATATATTTGGAGAGAGAGAGAGAGAGAGAGAGAGAGAGAGAGAGAGAGAGAGAGAGAGAGAGAGAGAGAGAGAGAGAGAGAGAGAGATTTCATTACTTAAAAGTTAATGTGTTTTAATGATCATCATTATCATAATCTACATTATCATCACCATCATTCACATCATCATCATGTTAAATATCAACCTACCTTGGCGGCTTGTTTCCAAAGAGCCTTTCCAATGCCATTACCTCGATATTTTTCCTGGACGTAAATGTCTTCAATGTACATGATTCGACCATATTCAGAACGGTACGCGTAAAAAAACAGCGTATGTCCTATTAATCTTGGAGTATTGCTTTCAGTTTTTTCTAGAATTATTTTTGGAAAAAAAAAGAAAAAAAGAGAAAAAAAGAATGAAAATAAAATAGATTAGAAACTGTTCGTAACTGATTTGCGAACGTAATTATGCACAAAAAAAAAAAAAAAAGAAGATAATAAAAAGAAGGAAAAAAGAGAATAATTACAAAGAATTTATATCAATTTTGCTATATAAACAACAGATGTGGTATAATAATAATAATAATGTTCATTTTATTAAATAAAATAACAAGTTACTGTTGGTGGGGGGGGATAGGATAAAATCAATTACCGGCTTTATCCTGTTAAATATGAATAAAAGATTAAGTTTTGTAGATCCGAACACACACACACACACACACACACACACACACACACACACACACACACACACACACACTCTCTCTCTCTCTCTCTCTCTCTCTCTCTCTCTCTCTCTCTCTCTCTCTCTCTCTCTCTCTCTCTGATCATACGTAGGATATTTCGTATTAATCTTATTGTGTGATAGACAAAATAAACTGTAATACCGTACCTGGCGGCTGCGGTTCAACAACCAAACACGTAAAACACTTGTCTTCTCCAAATCCGTCTTTGCGCAAAACTGTAACAAAATAATAGTGATATCATTCAAA
This sequence comes from Chrysomallon squamiferum, assembly GCA_012295275.1. NCBI lineage: Eukaryota > Metazoa > Mollusca > Gastropoda > Neomphalida > Peltospiridae > Chrysomallon > Chrysomallon squamiferum. The sequence continues at coordinate 7,181,724 of CM022666.1, forward strand.
TGTTTCTCTATTAAAATAGTTGCAAGGAAAACAAAAAGAAGAAAGAAGTATTTTACTTGCAAAAATAAAGTAGTGAATGAATGAATAAATAACCAAAATTTTAATGCTCCTCTGTATGTATTTATCTATGTGTATATCTATGTAGGTATATATATATATATGTGTGTGTATGTACATGTGCGTGCATACGTGTGTGTCTACGTACGTACGTAACTAGATCTAATAGTTACCTTCAGCATCAGTAACTACAGTATGTCCCATCTTTTCATGATCAGCAAGTTCCTATAACGACAATAAAACTAAAATAACAAGAGCAAGAACAACACAACAGCAAAAACAACAACAATGATAATCATCATGGCCTATTTGATGAAGTTTGTGATATACATTGAACATTTTAAAAGTATCACATCCTTTGACATAGTAAATACGGTAAAGGCAAAAATGACCTGGTTCATCGATTAACTTTTGTATGGCTATAACACCTGTGAGCATGTTGTCTTATGACACATTTATTTATTGCATTTAACCATCTACCTTTATCAGTCTGAAAATTTCGTCGCAGTCTTCTGCTGTAGCCGGTCGAATGATATAATTTACCATTTTTGTAGCGACTAGATTTAACAGAGTTATTTCCCTTACATAAAAGTCGGTTAATGTGTCAGATAAACACCTCTATTAATAGAAAGGGTGTGATATAAAAGTGGCGAATAACACTTCCTTTTGTCATATTGTAGTAAATAATATTGATAAAAAGAAAAAGAAAAAAAAAAAAAAAAAGTAAAAAGAAGAAGAAATAATTAGAACGTAAAAGAAAAAGATGAAGAAGAAGAAGCAGAAAATGAAATACAATATGTGGGGCGGATTGTCATAAATTCGTTTGCGAATTACTTTCATTTATATTCTTAAAAAAAAAAAAAAAAAAAGAAAAAGAAAAAAGAAATTCCACTTCATTTTAATAGTTTTCTTTGGCAACAGATGCACTCATTATTCAAACAACTACGACATAGGCAGTAAAAATAACAGAAGCAACAATAAGAAGCAGCAGCAAAAACATTAATACAACAACAACAACAGCGACAAAAATAATATTCCTAGATATATTAATGAAAACACACACAAAAAAAAAAAAAAAACAACAACAGTCCAAATAAAAAAAAAAAAAAAAAATAAAAAATAAATAAAAAATAAATTAATAAATAAAAATAATACCAAATAAATAAATAAATAAATAAATAAATAAATAATAATAATAATAATAATAATAATAATAATAATAATAATAATAATCTTTTGCTTTATCTAACAAAGGGTGTACTGAACTTGCAATAAAGCTACCCGATGACTAATATAGTACTTAGCTGTTGATAACAGACACATCTGACGTCACAAGGTCAAGCCAGTACAGGCTTTTTATTAGCTAATACACAGGTGACTCTGTACTTGACAATAATTCAATTATAATATGCGAATGAAATGATCAAAAATCAGAGAGAGAGAGAGAGAGAGAGAGAGAGAGAGAGAGAGAGAGAGAGAGAGAGAAAAAAACAACAAACAAAACAAAAACATTTAAAACGCAAATAAGGTTTTAAAGTACTAATACATTTTTAATGAAGACAATTTATGCGAATTTGATCCAGTTTGTACATTTATTACAAGTTTTATTAATTTATTTATTTATTCTCTAAAATAAACGATGTTATATTATACTGAATAAATAATTAGGAATAAGTATATTGTTCATAATAGCTACAGCTATAACAACAACTGTTGTATGCATATTTGTGTGTGTGTGTGTGTGTGTGTGTGTGTGTGTTTAGCATAACACAAAAGTATTACAAAAATAACACTGATCCTCGCCTCGCAAAACAACAACAACAACAAAAATTAATAAAACAGAAACAACAACAAGAAAAAATAAACATACACAAACCCCAAAACCCAAAACAAAACCCCAAAACTGACAAAGAATTTTTTTTTACAAAAAACATAACAACAAAAAAACACTCCCCAGCATAGAAATAAATTAGTTTTATTGTTGCTTGTTTATAATAATAATAATAATAATAATAATAATAATAATAATAATAAATGCATTGATATATAAATTTAATAATTAATACTATATTAGTATTATAACCTCTACTGTTGAGTGCATTCAAAACTTCCTTTAAACTTAAGAATTTCTTCGTTCTCTGACGTCGTTATGAAAATATTTCCTCTGTTTCACTTTATAATTCGGAATTGACGAATTAATTCTAAGTGATACAAACTCGGACAGTCTTACAGTGACACAGTTTTATTTGATGATATTCAGATTTTTGTTTAGAATATGATATACAACAATCATGTAGAAAAGGAAATTAAAATTGAGAGAGAGATAGATAGATATATAGATAAAAGAGAGAGAGAGAGAGAGAGAGAGAGAGAGAGAGAGAGAGAGAGAGAGAGAGAGAGAGAGAGAGGAAAAGATTAAGTATTTATATTGTTAAATTATGTTTATATTTAATTGCAATATCAGCAGCAACGGCATCAACAATAATAATGGTAATGAAGATAACAAAGATAATAATAATAATAATAATAATAATAATAATAATAATAATAATAATAATAATAAAAAACAACAAATAAAACCGTCAGATGAATGTAATAAATACAAAATGTAGCACGAGAGAGAGAGAGAGAGAGAGAGAGAGAGAGAGAGAGAGAGAGAGAGAGAGAATAACCAACCCCCAAAACCATCCCCCCTCAAAAAAAATCCGTATCAAAACAACAAAAACAAAACAACAACAAACACACAAATAACGACAAACAGACAAGAGCAACAAAATTAACAAAACCTTTCAACTTCTGGAATAATACCAAATCTATTCAGACAAAAATCCCCCCTTCCCCATTATATTATTATACATACACTTTAGCGAGAAATAAATAAAACAGTAATTTTTAATCATTTGTAACACGTAAGAACGTTTCGGTTTATTTATTTTATTTTCTGTTTATCGCACCTATTAAATTACTATTCTTTTGTTGTGGTTGAGTCGAGGTTTTTATTTTTTATTTTTTTTTATTTCTTTATTATTATTATTTTTTTTATTCTTCTGTTCAAGGTGTCAGTTGCTTGGTTGAAAACCCACAGAAATCTCTAAGCCTTTATTTACTCAAGTGAAACGAAAGAGCCAAGGTTTTCCCCGGGATCAAGACATCCGTACACTGCGTACAATAGGAAAATTGTAAATAAAATACGAAGTACAAACAGACTAGTCAGACGTTAAACGCTATTTTCAAACAATGTTTCGTCATCAGTGAATATTTATTTATTCAGTACGTCATCAACGATACCTCAGAAATCGTTCAAAAGTGTGTAACAATTTACGCGCTAGGCCTGCTGTTTACATTCTCGTTGTGAATGGGTTGGATTTACTATCCGTTCGCGTTCGTCTGCTAGCTAAAGCAGACGACACATACATACATTTTCACACACGTACTCACATTTACATTTACATATCGTCTGCTAGATAATTGATTTCGCGGCAAGACCTGTACGCATGCACTGCATGTAGTAGGTGTACATGTAAAAGCAGACGATTAAAAAAAATGCTAATGTTCTTTTTCCACTGAATCGGGTGAAAGGAAAAAAAAAAAAAAAAAAAAAAAAAAAAAAAAAAAAAAAGAAAAGGAAAGAAAAAAAAAAAAAAAAAAAAAAAAGAAAGGAAGAGGAATAAGAAACTGAAATAATGATTGCTGATTTTATATTAAACGACAATTTTAGAACATTAATGGTATTTGTAATTTCTTTCTTTCTCGTTTGGGTTGTTACGAAACGTCCTCGTGATTTACCTCCGGGACCGGCACTGACTCTGCCTATCTTAGGAGATGTTCTACGGATGGGGAAAGACCAGCTCCTATGGTATCGTCAGATGAGAGAGAAGCATGGGGATATTTTCAGTTTTTATATTGGAAATCGACTTTTGATAGTCCTGAACGGATACACGGTTATCAAAAAAGCTCTGCTCAAAGAGTCGTTCGTGTTTTCTGAACGACCACATCTGTTCATGATGGATGAAATATGCGAAGGCAAAGGTAACGAATTTTTATTAATTGCACCTTTTCTTTCTCTTCTACATGTGCTCTTTGCTGCTGCAACAACAACAACAACTACTACTACTACTACTATTACTAATAATGCTACCACCACCACTACTACTACCATTTCGACAATTATGTCTACTGATATCACTACCATTACTACTTCTGCTACTACAACAATTACTACGACTACTATTACTACCTCTGCTACAACAACTACTTCTGCGACCACTACAAGTATAAAAACCACTAATACAACTATCACTACTACTACCACTACTACTACTGTTACTACCAATCCTACTACCTGTACCATTACTAATGCTACTCTTATTACTAACACAACTACTACTGCTACTACCATTATACTTCTACTATTACTGTTAAAACTAGTATTTCTGTTTTCTCTATTACTATTACTACAGTAACTAATGCTATTATTACCGTTATCACTTCTACAACTATTGCTATCACCACTATGTTTATTATTATTATTGTTACTACTCCTACTACTACTACTACTACTACTACTACTACTACTACTACTATTATAACTACTACTACTACTATCACTACTACTACAGGTAAAGATATTTTATATTTAACTTTGGCGGAGAGGAACAGTTAATCATGGGGTATTGGTTAAACGTGGAAATGGGCTGACATCTTTCAATCACTTTTTATAAAACACATACGAACAGAAACACACACACACACATGTATGTGTGTGTGTGAATGTGTGTGTGTGTATGTGTAAGGTATAGACATGTATGTTTTAGAAGTTTAGAATTTTTGCTGTTGGAACTGCCTAAAGGCTGTCTGTAAAAATATAAAAATAATAATAATAATAATGTAATAATAATGTTTTTGTGTGCAACATTTGTATGAAATAAATATTTATGTTGCCGTATTCAAAAAGTTTTATAATATTTTCTTTGGCAGGTTGTTTCGTTCGTTCGTTATTTTATTTTTAATTTATTTTTATATCTAATTTATTTATTTATTTCTGTATTTATTTATTTATTTATTTATGTATTTATATTTATTTATTTATTTATTTATTTATTTATTTATTTATTTATATATTTATATATTTATATTTATTTATTTATTTATATATTTATTTTGTGTATTTATTTATTTATTTATTTATTTATTTATTTATTTATTTATGTATTTATTTATTTATTTATTTATGTATTTATATTTGTGTATTTATTTATTTATTTATTTATGTTTTAGTTTATTCAGACTGTCAATCTGTGAATCTAAGTCTGTCTGTTTGTCTGTATGTCTGCCTGTTTGTGTATGTATGTCTGTATATATGCCTTGTGTGTGTGTGTGTGTGTGTGTGTGTGTGTGTGTGTGTGTGTACGTATGGATGGACACTATAACAGAATAAACTGACAGACTTTTAACGGCGTTCGTTTTAAACAAATATTTGACATTAATACAAGATTATAGAATATTTATGCGTTTTCTTTTACTGTGGCATAAACAAATGTTTGAATCGCTGAAAATAGAAAATTAATATGTTCCAGTGATGTCAATGAAGTAGTTTGTCATCCTATATCCTGTTAATCAATACAACACAGAGGGTGTTATGAAAACCAAGCCTAAATGAAATAAAATATAACGAAGGAATGTATGAATTTATGAACAGAGTAATAATAATGATGATGATAAATAAATAAATCAATAAATAATACAAATTATCATTTAATAATAATCAATTAAAAAAACAACAACAAACCCCCACCAAAATATCAAAGCAATAAATAAATGAAAAATTAATAATAATTAAAATAATTTAAAAAATAAAAATCAAAGCAGAGAAGCAGACGAAACCAACGCCTCTGCTATCAACAACATCATCATCATCAACAACAACAACAGCAGCAGCAGTTATAATAATAACAACGGTAGCACATTTTTTATTTGTCATTTTTCTTTATTTTTAGGAATTGTAGCGACATCTGGTGATCTATGGAAAGAACAGCGCCTGTTTGCGCAGACAACTCTCCGGATGTTAGGGTCGGGACGCCACATCATGGAGGAAAGCATTCAAAGGGAGGCAACCGCACTGATCAGCGCCATCGAACAGCAGAACGAGACGTTCGACCCGCACAACGTCATCACCACGGCGGTGTCAAACATCATGTGCAACCTCTGCTTTGGCAAGAGGTACGACTACGACGACCCGGAGTTTCTGGCCTACCTGATCGCCATCGAGAAATCCTTCAAAGCGTTTAAGTCGACCCAGGTGCTGAACTTCTTCCCCGCCCTGAAATACATTCCCGGTGACTTGTTTATGTACAAGAGGATGATGTACTACAAGAAGTTCGTAGAGGACAATTTTCTGTTGCCCAATATCAAGAGGATCGCCAACGCTCTGAGGTTTGACGTGGATCCTAAAGATTATACCACCGCCTATCTGCTGGCAATGAGGGAGAAAAAACTGATGGGCTGGCCCACCACCATGGACGGTAAGAAAGTTTGATGATGTGTAATATGCAAGTGCACGACCGAGCATGGACGTGCACACACAAAGACGCTGATACGCATGTACGCTATACAAAAATGAAAACATCACATTCATGCGCATAGATCGTGTAAACTACCGAATCGATAATCGAAATCTGTAAACAACAACAACAACAACAACAACAACAACAACAATAATAATAATAATAATAATAATAATAATAATAATAATAATAATAATAATAATAATAATAATAACAGCAATAACTATAACAACTGCAGTAGTAATTAAAAAGCAACAACAAATAAACAAAATAAAAAACACACACAAAATGAAAAAAAATTGAAAAAATTGGAAAAATGAAAGAAAATGAAAAAGAGAATGAAACAAATTGATACTTCCCCAGTTTCCGAAATTAAACAACAACAAGAACAACAGCAGTAACAACAACAAAAAAACAAAACAAAAAAACCCACAAAAAAACCCAACAAAAATCCAAACAAAAAACAAATAAAAACCAAAACCAGTAATAATAAAGATAAAATTTTCTTTTAAAATAGAAAACGATTAACTGATTTATATGAAAATAAATATTTCTTGGTATATATATCACACATATACATATACACGGAGATCAGAAAAAATAAAAAACCTCCCAAACAACAAACATTTTCAGAATTTTATTTATTTTTAATTTTAATTTTTAAAAAAATTTCTTATAGATATGCCACATTTTACTGTAGTAAATATAAATTATTTCTTGTATGAGAAAATATGTAGTAAAGATAATGAAGCTGATTTTTACACTTTGCATGCAGCGAAATCTACGTGTGGTAAATAAGAACTTAAGGAAACTTAATTCTATCCCACGCTTTAGTTTGCATTTTTTTTGTTGGTTTTTTCTTGTATGTATATATATCAGAACTGATCTGTTTCAAAAAAGAAAATATTATTATTATTATTATTATTATTATTATTATTATTATTATTATTTCTTTTTCAATAATTTTTTTATGTAACTTTTATTTTATTTTAAAGAGCTAAATTCATTTTTTTCTCGCATTTTCTCGTCGAGCACAAGAATTTGTAATCAGCTCTATCTTAAATTATATCGTAAGAAATGAAAGAGAGAGAGATAAAAAAAAAAAAAAAAAAAAAAAAAAAAAAAAAAAATAAAAAGTAAAAAATAATGAAAAAAAAAATTAAAATTAAAAATACTGAATACACTCTTTGAACCGTACGTTCATTTTTCAGATTTAAATTTGAAACAGAGCATAGGAAACATTTTCTCGGGTGGAACAGAAAGTACGACTGAGTCGATACGCTGGGCGATTCTCTATTTTATGAAATTCCCTGACGTGCAAGAGAAATGTTTTCAAGAAATAAAACAAAACATCGGACTGTCACACCAACCTTCCATGAAAGACCGAACAAACGTGCCTTACGTCGATGCCACGATAATGGAAATATTACGTCACTGTGACGTAGCACCTCTAGCTGTGGCGCACGCAGTTCCTTTTGACATCATATTCATGGATTACCGAATTCCGAAAGAGGCTATAGTGATACCGAATCTGGATTCAGTGCTGAAAGATACCGGAATCTGGAGTGACCCGGATGTATTTAGACCCGAGAGGTTTTTGGATGAAGGCGGGAAAGTTTTCAAACCCGAGGAGTTCATACCATTTTCGCTAGGTGAAAAAAAAAAATTAGTCTTTCAGATCTTTCTTAAAATCTTTCCTTTCTTCTTCTTTTTATTTTTCTTACATTTCCTCTTCTTACTATTTCTGTTTACAAAATGACAGAACAAAAGATAAACACATAGTTACCTTGTATTATTCTACGCGCTTTTAATATTGCTGTTCGCTAAAACTTTATTATTACTAAAGAATGGTGCTAATGAATCATATAATAATTTCTGCCAACTTTTACTTTTGTAATTATCTTGCAACAAACGTTATCACCATCACCATCGTCGTCAATATCATCCTCGTCATCATCAACATCATTTAATAATAATAATAATAATAATAATAATATTTTTCCAGGACGCAGACTATGTCCAGGGGAGGCTATAGCGCAGATGGAACTCTTTTTGTTCATCAGTTCTTTGATTCAGAAGTTCCAGTTCGTGCCGCCACAGGGGGCACAACTCTGTTTAAAGGGCGTTCTAGGACTGACCCAGGGACCAGTTCCATACAAAGCGCGGTTCATACGCCGACACTAAATCACGTGTAGGACATTTTCTTTTTACAGAGTAATACTTTTATTTATTTAATAAGTACCTTCCATGGTGCGGACGTAATCCACACACACACACACACACACACACACACACACACACACACACACACACACACACACACATATTTAATTCTTACTGTTTGTTATAATTGTTACTGAATACACACCTTTGCTATTAATAAAATATTATCCACGTAGTTTCAAGGAGAATGTAATTTTTCCTTGTTTATTATTTGTTTACTTGTTACAGGAAAAAAAAAAAAAACAAAAATAAATAAGTAAGTAGGTAGGTAAATAAACAACTAAGTAACTAACTAACTAACTAAAATAAAATCTTTGTTAAATTGGTAAAAACATCACAGTAGTTTGCTGACGTTCATTATCATTATACAAATTACTGACAATATTTCTTTCTTTCTTTCTTTGTTTTACTGATATTTGAGAAATGATATCATCCACGAAATTAAGGTGTTGAAAACTGTTTGGAAGTATTAATTTGAAGAATCTCGTTTTTCAAGAGCTCACTGGCTAAATCCTAAATTAATGTCCAAAGTAATGTTGCTAGTGCAAAACCTTTGTTACCTCTTTGTTTGTTATTAGGTTTTGTTTTGATTTAATTTTGTATCTTTGTAAAGGGTGTTAAATAAACTATTAAATGTACACAATGAAATATTTTAAAATTTTAAAAATATTTTTAACGAAGAGAGAGTGAGAGAGAGATAGATAGATAGATAGATAGAGAGAGAGAGAGAGAGAGAGAGAGAGAGAGAGAGAGAGAGAGAGAGAGAGAGAGAGAGAGAGAAGAGAAGGCAAATAAATAAATAAATAAATAAATAGATAGATAAATAAACAAATTTTAAGCTACAATATTTAGTTGTATTATTTTGAACGTGGAATTGTATTAAAACAACCACAGCAGTAGCAACAACAACAATAACAACAACAACAACAACAACAGCAATTAAACCCAGTAACCTTAGCGGTATGAAGACAAACAGGCTACATCATTCTGCTCCATTTCAGGAGCTGTGTAGGCGTAGATAGCGGAGATAATACGGTAAACAGTAACATCCGTGATGGTTCCGTTCGATTCCCAGCTTTATTACTTGGTTCCGTTCACTTAACTTAACGTCAAAGATGACAAAACAATGACATCTGATGACTGCCAGTTTCTACATCCGTAGAATTATTAGTTCAGCTAATTAATATTCACGAATTCAGACTCGTTGTATGTAGGTACATTGTGGGCGGGGATATCAGGGAAATTCTGATGAAACATTTTTAATGTTCGACTCTCTCTCGTTTATTCGTTTATCTTTTATTTTTATCTCTGTTCTTTAGGTTTCTGTCCATCTATTTGAGCGCGCTTATGTACGTATGTATGTATGTATGTATGTATGTATGTATGTATGTATGTATGTATGTATGTATGTATGTATGTATGTATATGTGTATGCATGTTTATATGTTTATGTATGTATGTATGCATATATGGATTGAATGTATATGTGTACATTTATGTTTATATATATATATATATATATATATATATATATATATATGTTTGTGTGTACGTATGTATATAATGTATATATTTTTGTATCTATGTATGTGGTATATATGTTGTGTGTATATATGTATGTATGTATGTATGTATGTATGTATGTATGTATGTATGTATGTATGTATGTATTGAATCTGTTTGCAGGTAGGTATATATGTATATATGTATACCTTTGCGTCGATGCCTATGTCAAGGCTTCATAATATAAATTTATTTTACAGCCACACTGGAATCCATGTAAAACACATGCATTCAATTGTTCCTATAAATTAGGTACACAGAAAATTATGCAGGTTCAAGCGCGGTGTGCATGCTAGTTCATTCCAGAATTATCAACTGCCTGACTATTCAGTCTGCGCGGGTTAGAAATAATGAACAAATGTTTCACGTCTCTCCCGTTCACAGAAAGAACAGCAAAGTGCCAAAGATCCTGCAGTGTTTTCCAGAAAATGAGTTTGTAATTATGTTAGGCAACGCTAGTCGTGTGTGGATAATTTACTTATCTGGGATAAAAGATACGCTATTTTTGGAATAACCGAAAATAATCCAAGCTTTAAAAAATATATACATTACTACTTCTTTGTTTCGTTCTCCAGAAACACACACAAACTCTCTCTCTCTCTCTCTCTCTCTCTCTCTCTCTCTCTCTCTCTCTCTCTCTCTCTCTCTCTCTCTCTCTCTCTCTCTCTCTCTCTCTCTCTCTCTCTCTCTCTCTCTCTCATTTTTTCTTCTTCTACAGTATTTGTTTTCATATTTCACAACTGGTTTACACATACATAAATAATTATATATATAAAGTTAAAATGAAAACAACAAAAAACAATCATACAGGAAAAAAAGAGAACTATGTTTCACTAACACACACACACACACACACACACACACACACACACACACACACACACACACACACACACACACACACACACACACACACACACACACACAATTGTTTTATTTACTTATTATTAATATTATTATTATTATTTTTTTTTTTTTAAACAATACCTAATCGTACACGTAGAAAACAGATTTCTTTTCAAGGGTAGACAAATCAAACTACTGCTGGCTGGTACAGGATCTCGCTTATCTCCCATGTTGCAAATAATCGTACATATTTTAATATATATTGTTGGGTTTTAAATATTATTCTGTCAGCTTATTTTATATGTTCAGAACATACTGTGAAAGCTCAGTATATGCGACACAGATATGGATACACATATGTATAAACAAAACAAAACTGAGTTATAAAAATATATATATGATTCAATCTTTATTTCTTAAACAAGATTCGGAATGAATATTTTTCTCGTGTAGACATAATAATAATAATAATAATAATAATAATAATAATAATAATAATAATAATAATAAGAATTGTAGTAGTAGTAGTAGTAGTAGTAGTAGTAATAATAGTAGTAGTAGTAGTAGTAGTAGTAGTAGTAGTAGTAGTAGTAGTAGTAGTAATAATAATAATTTTGTTATGTTCGATATTAAAAATAAAAGGACATTGAAAAATCATGATTCTCCGATGAATTTCTTCATTTCTGGATATTCCATTCTGAACGTGTGCCAGCCCTCTTTGGCCGTCAGATCGACTCCTCCTATCGCCTCGTAGAAACCGATAGCGGGTTTGTTCCAGTCTAAACAAGTCCAGATCATGTTTCGGCACCCCTTACTGTAACCCGTCTGTAGATGAAAATAATATTTTATTTCTAAATATTTACGAAAACAATAAATATATAATGGTAGTAGTTGTAATAGTAGTAGTAGTAGTAGTATGTCGTAAAAGTAGTAGTAATAGTAGCGGTAATAGTGGTAGTAGAAATAGTTGCAATAGTAGCAGTAACAGTAGCAGTAATAGTAGTGGTAATAGTAGCAGTAGTAGTAACAGTAGTGGTAGTGGTGGTAATAGTCGCAGTAGTAGTAGTAATAGTGGCTGTAGTAATGATAATATTAGTATATATATATTATTAGTAGAACAGAATATTATTAGCAGTGGTGGTAATAGTAGTAGACATAGTCGTAGTAGTAGTAGTAATACTAATGATGATAACTGTACTAGTAGTAATAGTTGTGGAGGTAACAGTCGTAGTTGTTGTGGTGATAGTAGTGGTAGTAGTAGCAAAAGCAGCAGCAGTGGTAGCAGTAACAGTAGTACTAGTAGTAACAATAATTCCTGGTTTTTAAATGATTATTGTGCGTGTATCGGGCAAACAAATGATCTACATAATTTTATATATCGTGGGATTTTTAATACATTTTTTTTCAATCTTTGCTAAGTATAAAATATACTAACAGTTGTTTTTAAATTTAAAATAAAAAAATCTTGTATATTTCATTTACAATCAAACCTTTACTAACAATAAAGTACAACGACATCCAATAAGTGTATCAAAATGGAACAGATGACGTGCTAGGTAACTATAAAAAAAAAAAAAAAAAAAAAAAAAAAAAAATTGTTTTGGTTAAGGTTGATGGCGCTCAACCTTTGTTGACAATAAAATACAGCTGTGTAAAAAAAAAAAAAAAAAAAAAAAAAAAAAATCTACCTTGAAAAGATAAATAAAAGTTGTCACGTATATATATATATATATATATATTTTTTTTTTTAAATAAGCGCACACTGAGTTAGTCTGACTCACCTTGGCCACTTGCTTCCACAGCTCAGTGCCAATGCCTCGAGAGCGGCAGTCTTCCTGGACGTACAGGTCCTCTATGTACATGACGCGCCCGTACCACGTCCTGTACGTGTAGAAAAACAGGGCGTAGCCGATCAGCTTGGGGCTCCCCTTGCTGCTCCTTTCTGTTAAAGAGACAGAGGAAAACCGAGACGTGTGTGTGTGTGTGTGTGTGTGTCTGTGTATATATATGAGTGTGTGTGTATATGTATATATGAGTGTGTGTGTATCTATGTATATATGAGTGTGTATATGTATATATGAGTGTGTATGTGTATATATCTATGTATATATGAGTGTGTGTGTATATATATATGTATGAGTGTGTGTGTGTATCTATGTATATATGAGTGTGTATGTGTGTATATGTATATGTGTGTATGTGTATATATATCTATGTATATATGAATGTGTATGTGTATATCTATGTATATATGAGTGTGTGTATGTATATATGAGTGTGTGTGTGTGTATACATCTATGTATATGTGAGCGTGTGTATATATTTATATATATATGAGCGTGTGTGTATATCTATGTATGTGTGTGTGTGTATACATCTAATGTATATGTGAGCGTGTGTATATATTTATATATATATGAGTGTGTGTGTATATCTATACATATATGAGCGTGTGTGTATATCTATGTATGTATGAGTGTGTGTGTATATCTATGCATATGAGTGTATGTGTTGTATATATATATATATATGTATACATGAGTGTGTGTGTATATCTATGCATATGAGTGTGTATGTGTATCTATGTATATATGAGTGTGTGTGTGTGTGTGTGTGTGTGTGTGTGTGTGTGTGTGTGTGTCTATATTGTATTTAAGCATAGAAAAAAAACGAGGAGATGATGAATTTTGTATCAAGCGGGAATATAGGGTACTATGTAAAGAAGTAAGTAACCGATTAAGTAAGTATGTAAGTATGTCAGTAAGTAAGTAAGTAAGTAAAAAGCTTACCAGATGGAACTGGTTCCGCCACTAGGCAATGATAAAACTTGTCATCACCAAATCCGTCTTTCCTTAAAACTAGAAAGAAAAACTTACATACAGTAATTAGCTATCTAGTTAATTAGGTAATTAAATATGTAGATGAATAAATATACAAGTACGAAAACAAGCAATATATAAATGTAAGCACATGAATCTGAAACCTACTGCACAGATAGATGAAAACAAGATGAGAGTGAAAGAATAAAAAGAAAGAAAGAAACACAGAGAAAAAGATAGAGTTTATTTTATTATGCAGTTAATTTCTGATTTTTGACGATTATTTAAATTATTGTTTTACTCACCTTCAGCGTCAATCTTGACTCCATCAGGCATTTTTTCATAATCAGCAAGCTCCTGAAAGTGCAAACAGAACAGTTTTAAAATTCACATTTTATCTCTCATACTAGTAAGAGTCAAAACTGCCAGCGTTTACACGAAAAAATACGGTACTTCTTGTTTTCGTTACCACGAGGTAAATCTGTTATCAAACCGATATTTACCGAAAACCGCACCTGATAGGGATAAATCTTTGAAATTACCTGAATTAACCTTATAATTTCATCACAGTCTTCTGATGTGGCTGGTCTCACAAGAAAATTTGCCATGTTTTCGTTTTAGCAAAACGAGCGGAAAATCTCGACAGGTTCGTAGGAGTTATTTCCCTTCCTCAATACCGTTGTGCTTCTACGAAACGAGTTCAATACAAAATCTGTTACCCATTTTAACTACGTCTACTTTTACTGCATCTACTTTTACTACATCTACTTCTACAACATCTACTTATACTACCTCTACATACCGTTACTACAACAACTGCTAATATTACTATTACTGTTACAAAAAGAACAACTACTACTATTATTACTCTATTACCACAACAACAACAACTACTACTACTATTAATAATATAATTTATATTTTAATATATCACAAGCTATGTGCATGACCACTGCATGTGTTAATATACGCATGTATGTTAATTTGATGTACAGCAACACTTTTACACACATACTCAGATGCACAGTCACCATCATAGACAGTCAGTCAGACAGTTAACACTGCACAAACAAAACAGACAGTTAACATTGCACAAATAACAAAGTTAACACTACACACACAACACAAACAGTATGTACTACTGAAACAACACAGACAGTTAACATTGCACACACAACACAGACAGTTAGCATTGCACACACAACACATTCAGTTAGCATTGTACATACAACACAGTCAGTTAGCATTGCACACATAGACCATGCACTCACAGAAAACAAGAACATACGCGCACCTGTTCATCGATGGACACACAGACACACAGAGGTAGGCAGGCACCCACCACAGACACACAGACATTTCTGACGTACGCACAGACAGATATACTATATGAACATTAATAAACCTTTCTCTTGCGTGTGGATCAGAGTTTTGATGAGACAGATTTGAACGTAACACCTGCGACTTGCTGACATGTGTTGTATGTACTGTTTACATGTATGTTCAGTTACATGTGTGTGTGTGTGTGTGTGTGTCTGTGTGTGTGTATCTATCTCTCTATCTATCTCTCTATATATTAATGATATATTTGTGTTTTTGGAATGTGACTATGAGAATAAATTAAAGTATGTACGTCTATGTGTATTATGGAACAGGTGTGGGTATATGTCTGTAAATGAGTGTGATTGTATGTATGTATGTATGTATGTATGTATGTGTGTGTGTGTGTATGTATGTATGCATGCATGCATGCATGTATGTATGTATGTATGTATGTATGTATGTATGTATATATATGTATGTATGTATATATGTTTGTATGTATGTATGTTTGTATGTATGTATGTATGTATGTATATTTGTATGTATATATGTATGTATGTATATATGTATGTATGTATGTATGTATATATGTATGTAGGTATGTATGTATATATGTATGTATGTATGTATATTTGTATGTATATATGTATGTATGTATGTATAAATGTATGTATGTATGTATGTATATTTGTATGTATGTATATACGTGTTCATGCATGTATGTATGCTTACATCTCTGTACGAATGTAAATGTTGTATGTATGTGTGTGTGCTTGTGAATGTGTATTTAAAAACAATTTTCGTCGCGCTTAAATAAATAAATTATCAAAAAATTGTATTGAATCAAAACCAGGGACAATGAGGAAAGAAAGAACGATTGAAAAAGTGATAAATAAAAATAAATATAGAAGTAAAAAAAATAAAAAATGAAATCATCAATCAGCATTTTTTTTTTTTTAAATATATTCTTACTCCACAAGAGAGAGAGCTGTAACGAGGTATGGAAAGATAACACTATTTAATTACCTACTTTGCCTTTGAGGAAACGAAATCGGTTTGAAGATGTCTTCGATTACTTTTCATTTTCAGCCGTCTTCTTCGAAAATGTCTTTATCAACGACGGCAATGCGAGACAAAAAACACGATGAACGACATTACAGACCCTTCTACGGGAACCAGAATATCCAGGCATCGGCAGTAACACAGGCTTTGGTAAATTAAAAACGGGTGAAAAAAAACCGCACATACTTATATTCGTATTAAGCATTACCAGTTCAGATTACTCTACGTAATAAAAATGAAATTAGGAATTTCGTACGAGCCGACGTCATAATATGACAACCGCCGGCTTACTGTTGGTTTTTGGTTACCATGCTGATTAAAAAAAAAAAAAAAAAAAAAAAAAAAAAAAGTAAAGTAAAGAGGAAAAGTTAATATGGCTGAAATCAGAAATATATTTTAATATGGTTGTGTAGAAAATTGTTTATGTGATAGCTTTGATGATGATCTAACTGGTTAGGGTTTTTGGTTTAAGCGTGATACGTCTCTGGTTCAAGTCTGTCCGACTTGGTCAGCGGTCTCTTTTCTTCTACAGCCATCGCTCACAACTGGTTTATCAAAGAACGCGGCAAGTTCATTCCCGCTTACGAGAAGGTGCTAGCAAAAGATTATATTTTGCTAAAGGTTCATTGCGTGGTTAAAGAGGTTTTTTTCTTTCTGTTAATGTCTATGCTGCATTTTCTTTAATAATATTCATGAGAAAGTAAAGTGCATGTATGAATGTATGTATGTATGTATTTATGTACGTATGTTTGTATGTATCTTTGTATGTATGTATGTATATATGTATCTATGTATATATACGTTGCTATTTCTTTGTTTCGTTCTCCAGAATCTCTCTCTGTGTCTGTGCGTATGTTTGTATGTGTGTCTGTCTGTCTGTCTGTGTGTATGTATGTATGTGTCAGTTGTCTGTGTACGTAAGTAAGTATATAGAGGTATCTGTTAGTTTACTTTTGTGTCGCGTGTTGCTGTTTGTTTGTCTGTGTGTTTGCGAACGCACTTTTAAGTCAGCTTAGAAAAGAAATTCTATCAGATAACTAATCGTCATCAATCGTGTTGTTGCCCCAGACAAACCAAATTAAGACTGAACAAAGGTCGAGTGAACTCTTCTACGGTTTTTTCTAACAGCAGACTCATGCAGCCTTGATAATGTGTCATTTGAAGTGACTTTATTTTCGTAGAAAACACATTTTCTCGACAAAGCAGAATACATCCGCCAAATAATTACATTTGTTGCTCGACAAGAACAGAATGTGAATATAAATATAAAGTTACCATTAAACCTAAGTCAGTCCGAACACTTATCCTAACTCTATCCCTAACCCTGAACCCTAATCCTAAGCCTAATCATAGCGAAACCCTATTCCTCAGCCAAATATTAGCCTAACACTAAACCTAACCCTAAATATAACACAAACCCTAACCCTAGCTCTAACCCTAACCATAAACCTAAAGGTAAACCGAACCCTACCCCTAACATTAACCCTGCCTTTACCCTAATCTTAACCCTGCGTTTACCCTAAACCTAACCCAAACCCTAACCCTAACCCTAACACTAGCCCTAACCCTAGCCTAGCCCTAACACTAGGACTAACCCTAGCACTAACCCTAGCCCTAAACCTAACCCTAACCCTAGCTCTAACCCTAACCCTAAACCTAGCCCTCACCCTAATCCTAACCCTAACCCTAACACAAACCTTAACCCTAGCTCTAACCCTAGCCCTAACCCTAGCCCTAAACCTAACCCTAACCCTAACCCTAACCCTAACCCTAACCTAACCCTAAACATAGCCATAACACTAAACCTAACTCTAAACCTAACCCTAACTCTAAACCTAAACGTAACCTAACCATAACACTAGCGCTAAACCTAGTCCTAACTCTAACTCTAGCCCTAACCCTAACCCTAACCCTAGCCCTAACACTAGCCCTAACCCTAACCCAAGCCATAAACCTAACACTAACCCTAACACTAGCCCTAACGCTAGACCTAACCCTAACACTAGCCGTAACCTAACCATAACCATAACCATAACCATAACCTTAACCCTAACCCTAACCCTAACCCTAACCCTAACCCTAACCCTAACCCTAACCCTAACCCTAGCCCTAACCCAAGCCATAACCCTAACCCTAACCTTAGCCCTAACCCTAATCATAACCCTAATACTAACCCCAACACTAGCCCTATCCCTAACACAAACACTAACCCTAAACCTAGCCTCGGCCATGCCCTAAGATTAACCCTACACTAGCCCTAACCCTAACACTAACCCAAGACATAAGCTTAGCCTTAACCCTAAACTTAACCACAGCTCTAACCCTAACCCTAAACCTAGCCCTAGCCATAACCCTATTCCTAGCACTAACCCTAACTCTAACCCTAATAGCCCTAACCCTAACCATAGCACTAATCCTAGCCTAGCCCTAACCCTAACCCCAATGTTAATCTGAGTGTTTAAAAAGAATTTAAAATAAAGTATTTTCTAATATGTATGAAGTTTTAAAAAGAAAAAAAACGTTCGTGACCAAAGAGGTGGGTCAGGGTTAGAATCAATTGGTGACAGATTTAAATATTTGCTTATGTCACGAGAATTTTAGTTAATCCGTGAATCTCTAACATACAGGTAGAAAATAAGCAACTGTATTACATAAAGGGTCTGGTTTATATTTTCTGGCTAATTCCATATTTGGAAAACTGGTACACAGGCGTATAAAGAGGCCTAGACTCAGATGTACCCCATGAATCCACGTTCACAGACACATACATACATACACTATCGAGTGGAGAATGACAACACTGTTCTGTAACAGCAGACAGGAATGTGGCTGGTGCATTTCTGATGTTAATCTAACAGATTTAAAAATTTGTTGTTGTTTTTTCTAATATGTATGAAGTTTTAAAGAGAAAAAAAATAACCCTAGATCGATCCAATTTTATTACCTTTTTTTTTCATTAACAATAATTTCATTTGTTTTCATTTCATTTAAATTTTTGCTTGATGTTGTATCCTTTGAATTTTAGTTAATTATCTTGAAATATGAACAAAAAAAAAAAAAAAGAAAGAAAATAAAAGAACTGATATATTTATAAAGGGTCTGGTTTATATTTTGCGTAAAAGGCTTAAAATAACTTCCATATTTGGAAAACTGTCGGTAGTCAGGACGTGTTAATATTTATAAAGCTAGGTCCCGCTTCGCCGTCATCACGACTTTACATCAGTGTTTCCACAACGTCAGCCGACTGATTCCGCAAAGGTGGTAACGTCAACGGAACGACTCTGAAGTAATCAAAAGTCTTGCGAAACACACACAAACACATCGATAGCTACAGGTGAGAAAAACACGTGATTCGAGTGAGTTTTAATTTACTGAAAACTGTGA
Organism: Chrysomallon squamiferum; assembly: GCA_012295275.1. Taxonomy (NCBI): domain Eukaryota; kingdom Metazoa; phylum Mollusca; class Gastropoda; order Neomphalida; family Peltospiridae; genus Chrysomallon; species Chrysomallon squamiferum. The sequence goes on from CM022666.1 coordinate 7,201,564, forward strand.
AACGCAGGTTCATATCACACAGTTAAACCTATTATACGGTATTTAAACAGACACGATAGGTTTAAATGTGTTATTTTAATTAATTACTTTCCGTGATATTTAATCAAGTCTTCCAGATAGCGTTAACATTATTAAAGGAAAAAGGATTATGTCATCTTTGTTAACGATCAGTGTTATTTTTAATTAATCATATATTTTTTTTTTTGATAAGCTTTTACAGGAGATCATTGGTGACTAAAAACGTCAACAGAACATAACAAAACAGATGTTACAACTGCATCAACAGTTTAGTGATGATAACAGAACATGAGACATATACTGATTAAAAAGAATTTATACCGAAGTGTGGACAGACAGACAAAAACACAGATAAATACACACTCACATATGTACCGTATAAAAATACACACACACACACACATATATATACACATACGTACATCGACACATACATACATACGTACATGCGTTCATATCTACATACATAGATACATGATTACATATATTCATACATAAATATATACATACATATGTACATACATATACATATATACATACATACATAGATACATACACACATACATACATACATTCATACATTCATACATTCATACACACATACATATATACATTCATATATATATACATACATATGGAAAGTCACACATAGAAAAACCCCATCAATCCACGTTCACAGACACACACAGATACACATATTCTCAGTACTAATAATTCACATATATTTCGACACATCCATGAACTCAGATACAAACACCAACGTCCCACATGCGTGCACATCGTAACAATACAATATTTATATATTTTCTCCAGTATTCATCATCATAAACATATAAATGAAATACATCGATGAAAACAAAAATTGCTTTGAGCTGTTCGGTTATTATTTTATTCTGCACAAGCACATATTGGTCGAAACTTTATAGCTTAATTCTTAAAATAAATAAATAATTAAAAAAATAAAAAAAAAAAAAAAAATAAAAAAAAAAACTAAAAAAAAAAAAAAAAAAAAACAAATAAACATACGAACAAACAAACAGACAGTATAAACAAAAAACAAACAGAAACCAAAAATAAAATAAATAAATAAATATATAAATAAATAAGCTTAAAAACAAAACCAAAAAAAAAAAAAGAAAGAAGAAAATGCAAAAACGCACATGGCGATCGAGAACACGGGCACGCTATATGTGAGCAGATCTGTGATTGGTTCGTTATCGATCCTTTGTTGAAACACCGGTTGTTTCGCCTATTATGAGTGGCCAATTGCTGATCAATAGATTCTTGCACAAATCTTCCAATAGCGACTTGCAAATTACTCGACGTTACTGTGGAACCGAGTGCTGGTAGCAAACAGAACGTCCAAAGACTTCGTTCGCTCTGTGCTATTTGTGTGAATTACCAGAATCAGTTCGGCACAGACGGAGAGAGAGAGAGAGAGAGAGAAAGAGAGAGAGAGAGAAAGAGGACGTTGCGTTGTGTGTGCGTGCGTTTCTTGTGCATTCCGAACTCTAGTTTTGTTTCGAATGGAAAAGCAGACGGCGAAAGCAGACGTTAATTCATAAAAGCAGACGTTACATTGTTAAAAGCAGACATATCGTTAAAAACAAAAAAAAAGAGGATAAATTTCCTGGTATTAAGTGACAATGTCGAAACGACTAAGAAACAACTTGAGAACATGAACGAGAGAAAAAAATATATCAGAAAATAATAAATGAATAGAAAATAATAATAATAATAAAACAAATAATAGAAGAAAAAAGAGCTTTAGACAAAGTGTGAACAAATTCAGTTATCATGCAGGAAGAAGAAAGCTATAAATAACAACTGTTAAAAAAAAAAAAAAAAAAAAACTTTTACGAAGATGATGATATAAACGAACGTCGACAGAAGATGTGTACGTGATCCACCACCCAAACCTCAATGCAGCGACAACGGCGTTCCAAATACATCCACGTGCTATCCGTCCTGAAGATCCGCCGACGTGGAATGTACACGGAGCTCCACGTTGGAGCGGTTCTCTTTCTCATTCTCGTCGGCGTGTCCTACAGCAGCGGCTACGTCTTCCAGATGGGGATATTCCTCACGGACCGCTGCGAGGCGGAGTACGTCGCCAACCTCAACGTCTCCATCACGCTGTCGTTACGTCACGTCCGCAGCCTCAACCTCACGCCGGACGTCCAGTACGCCTTTTCGTTCTTTCCCTTCTGCACGCCGAAAGAAGCGCTGGCGCACCTCGACCAAGTCTTCAACAACCACGACGACGACGTCATCATCGGACTCGCGGATTACAACCTCCACAAGTCGTTCGCCATCTTCTCCGAGGTGTACGGGAAGCCCTACGTAGCGGCCGACTCCTTCGTGCCTATTCGGACGGACGGACACGCGTTCACCACGTTCCCCTGCCACTGCCAGCTAGCTCTGGCGCTGTCGCAGATCCTCGACGACTTCCAGTGGCAGACGATCACGATCATCACGTCGGACGACGACATATGGCAAGATTTGAGCAACGAGATTCACATACAGCTGAGTCTGAAGCAGTTTATAATGTACAAAAAACACCAGTTCAGTTCGCCACTGAGTGAATTCAGAGCCACGTCGTTTATGGAAAACGTACCAGAGACAAGCAAAGGTAAGGTTTAGTTTGATTCGTTTATCGTACAAACAAACACTGCCAGACATAGTTATTACATTCATACGCAGTGAATTACTTTCTTACGTAGATTCACGTATATGTGTAAACTTACACACAAACACACACACACATACATACATATACATGTACTTACATTCATATATATAAACATATATATGTATGTACATACAAAAATAGAGACGTACATACGTACGTACGTATACGCACATACTTACAGACAAACCTTCATATATACAGACATATATACATACAATAAACGTACGTTCGCGAGAGCATACCTATGCTTGTGGGAATATACGAAACATAAATATATATATGTGTGTGTACGAACGTTAAGCTGTGAACTTAAGCAGACGCTAAGTCGACCAGAGAGTAAGATACGTATGTAAGTAAATGTGTTTGTATATTTACATGCCTACGTAAAATGTAACAGATCAGGTTGCTTTAACACTGAGAAACTCGAGTGTATCTCTTTAACGTCTTCACTGGTTCTTTCACTTTCTACCTTTATTTTTTTTTCTCTCATTTTTGTCTCTTTAAATTTTTTAAAATCAGTTTAAACGCGGAACAAATTTTTATTTTTCACGTTTATAAAGTAGAAAGAAAAAGTTATTTTCATTTTATGGGAAAAAGTTTAAATTCTTTTTTTAATTTCGCGAAAAAATAAGGAAAAATAAGGAAAAACAACAATAGCATTAACAAAATAATAATAATAATAATAATAATAATAATAATAATAATAAATAATAATAATGTTAGTAATAGTAAAGATAAAAATAAAAGATATATAGATTTTTGGGTATGTTTATGTATGTTTGGATATATATGTGCAGGCATGTATTTGTATATATATATATTTTTGGTAATGAATTAACCTATTTGGGAAACTACTTTTAAATATTTGAAACAGCAACGCAACAAACCATATTAAGCTTTGCCGTCTTACGTCATGTCGTAATGTACTTAAGTTTTGTTTTACAACTTTTATAGGCTGTTGCTAACAGTCTATTATGAACCAATCTGTAGCCGTCACACAACAAATCAAATTAGTCTAATAACTTTTTTCCCCCTCTCCTTTCTATTCTTTACATTAGTTTTGTCTGGGTTATTTTATTTTTATTATTATTTTTTTTTTCGTTCCCGTCGTACTTGTTTTTTTTATTTTTATTTATTTATTTATTTAATTATTTTTTCTTGGTTCGTTCCCCGCAATCTATATAATCTATTTTGAACCACCTAATAAAAATTAATTGTCTGATATCAACAAACTTGTCTGGGGAGAACTTTGAAATGAAGATATTTTGGAAATTTCCTTCTGATGACACACAATCAGCAAAAGACACACATTAAGTCAAAAAAAAAAAAAAAAAATTAGATTTACATCTAATGTTCTCCGACGGCCTTTTTTTTTTTTTTTTTTTTTTTTTTTTTTCCAGTTATTATTATTTTTTATTTCACTTTTTCTTTGGTTTGTTACTTGTAATTATAAAATTAAACTAGATTTTTTTTTTTTCTTATAATTTATTA
>CM022666.1:7213264-7215764 GCA_012295275.1 Chrysomallon squamiferum
AAGCTAAAAAAAAAAAAAAAAAAAAAAAAAAAACGAAGAAAGTAAAAGTGATTGATAAGGCAAACCAGATACGCATTTCACAGAAAACTAACAGATTATAGAAACAGAATCCCAGACAGAACGAGTTACGCAGTTTGCTACCAAACACAGAGACACAACAGAGATTACTGGCAAATAAAGACAGATGAACAAAGACACAGATTCTGACACCTAATCCTGGCAGCGCAGATTTTCGCATTACGCCGTCTTCGCTTTCCCATTTCGAGGCCAGTGTCTTACAAATGTGTTCCGATGGTTTTATCCTTTGATGAAGAGCTCTGGATTGCGGACAGGATCGTCACTAACACCAGCGAATGAGGTAGTGCTGGTGCGGTGTTGTGGTTTACTGTTAGGAAGACTGGGTTCAGGGATTCGCGGCATCTTGTAAGGTTTAGTAGAGAAAATTACATGAAATGTAGTAAAGATAACTGTCGTCATTTTGGTATGGTTGGTTATTGTTTGTGTGTGTGTGCGTGCGTGTGTGTGTGTGTGTGTGTGTATGTGTGTGTGTGTGTATGTATGTATGTATATCTCTGTGCATGTCTGTGTATGTATGAGTCTATATATTTATATACATGTAGAGAAAGACAGATACAAACACAGATGCACACACACAAACCCACATACACTCACCCACACATATATATGTGTATGTGTGCTGTCTTTGTGTACGTATGTATACGTGTAACAACTTTAACGATAACAACGATAACAACAACGACAACAATAATACTGATAACAATAACAACATTATAACAATTGTCATAACAACAACAACAAAAAAGTAACAGCAACATAAAATCAACACTAAATAATAATAATAATAATAATAAAACTAAGCAAGTAAACAAATTAGTTCAGCAACACGCTTTTCTAGCGAAAACAACAGATTATTCAAATTCCTCTCCCCCTGCACGAGACTCGACGTGGTGGCGCTGTTCCAGGGGCAATAACTCTGCGCGAAAGGCGACACACACACTGGGGAAAAGCGACCATAACGACTCATTGTTCATCGTATTAATGACCATTATCTGACTAACTGGCAATGAAAAGCGCGCGATTAGGTTACTTTAGAACTGAATGTCACTTTGAGTGAGAAAACGACTTCCTCTACGATTCTGTTAATGTATCTGTTTATGATGCTGATGATGCTGATGATGGTGTTTTTGTTTTCTCTGCCTCTCGCTTCTTTGTTTATTTTTCTCTCCTTTTATATTCATCTGCAAATAATGTACAGAAATTTTATCTTCAATCTCTTTTATTATTTATTTATTTAATATTATTGTTATTGTTATTGTTATTTTTACCATAATCTCATCATAAACCTCGTCAGCATAATAATAATAATGATAATAATGATGATAATGATAATGATAATGATAATAATAATGATAATGATAATGATAACATTAATAATAACAACAACAATAATAATAATAATTATTATTATTATTTTATTATTTCTTTTACATACAATTCATTATTTTGAAGGAGATTTTTTTTGGGGAAAAAAAAATCACAATTCTGCTTAATTACTACGACAACAACAACAACATCTACTACTCCCAACTACAACTGCGACAACCTCTTCGTAGATATTATCAGTTCAGATGATCTCATCCTAATTGCTTCTACAACGGTATCTTTATATTATATGAATTGCAGAAATCGATTCTCTTCCCGCTCCGGTTTTGAGCGAGGTAGTTTTTGACGTCCAGTTGCTGTACTCAGTACACAAGACCATTAACGTGGCGTCACTCCCTCTTGAGATGTAATATTTACTTCTTATTCCCGTCGCATTTCTATCAGAAATATCTCATATCTGTTTATTGTGCAGATTTATTTTTAAATGAGGGGAAATTTAATAGAGAAAGGAAGTAAACAGAGATAAAAATAAGAAATAAAAAAATGTATAAAAAAATAAAATAAATAATGAAAATAATAATAGTTTTAAATTTAGAAAAAAAAAATGATAAAAATAGATAAATTAAAATATGAGATAAGGAAAGTTATTAGATATTATAAAAATAAAATAATGCATGAATAAGAACGAATATGTTGAGAAAGGTAACGACAAATTAAATATGTATATATAACAACTTTAAAGAATAAATTGAAAAATATTAATATAAAGATAATTAAATAGAGAGAATCCTTTGAAAAATTAAGGAAAGAAGTGAAAATAAAATAGTAAAAAATAAGATGAACAATAAAATAAAAGTTGAAAACGAAATGAAAATAAATATAACAAAAAAGGATAATATTATCGACATAGCAAATAAACTAAAAATGAAATTACAAAAAATAAAAAAATAAAGAAAACGAATGTTCAAAAGAAAAAGTAATCAAAATAAAATGGAGAAGGAAATTCACAAATTTTTAAAAATAGAAAAAAAAAACAGAAGAAAAAATTGAAAGAAAAGTAAAATGATTATCAAAAAAAAAAGAAGAAAAAAAAAAA
>CM022666.1:7223264-7283264 GCA_012295275.1 Chrysomallon squamiferum
ATGGAAAATCTTTTTTTTTCTTCTAAATTTCTGTGAGGAGAATAAAATCTGGAAAATTTAAACCATTGTAAATAAATAAATACGTGTTTGTTCAAAGAAGCTTCGTAGAACTATGCATAAGTGTTTGTTAAAATTAAAATGTGATGTTTCTGTTATAATGATGACATAGTGCAAACACACTGTATCTGCGCCGTACAATATTCTTGTCGACTTCAAGCAACATATCTTGTTTTTCCAAATTCTCTGAAAAGCTTATAACACGAATTTTGATATCATTATTTTTTGTTTTGTATACATTTTTTTTTTTTCAGTTAGACCTATTTTGACTTTTTTTGTCGTTTTGGCAGCAGAAAGTCTAGGATACTATATATATATACACACACACACATACATACATACATATATATATGTGTATATATATATATATGTATGTATGTATGTATATATATATATGTATGTATATGTATGTATATATATATATGTATGTATGTATGTATATATATATATATGTATGTATGTATGTATGTATATATATATATGTATGTATGTATGTATATATATATATATATATGTATGTATGTATGTATGTATATATATATGTATGTATGCATGTATGTATGTATATACTTTGAAAAATATTATAATAGTGTCGATTTCAAAAACTATCTATTAAACAATAAAAAGTGACGCCATAAAACCTTTTTATAAATGTATAATACAAAACAAAAGAGAAGAATAAAAATTAAATAATAATAATAATAATAATAATAATAATAATAATAATAATAATAATAAAAAAAAAAAAAAAATAAAAATAAATAAAAAAAATAAAAAAAAAAAAAAATAAAAAAAAAATTAAATTGTCATAATTATAATTAAATTTTCTTTAAATTTTCCATTCGTCGCTAAAATAATAACTGTCACAGAAATTTATAAATTTATTTTGTCCTTTGCTGAAACAACCAAATAAAACTAACACATTTCTTCGTAAATTCTTTACTCTTGAATGAATCCTCATAATTTTACGAATCGTAAAACATTATTATCTCCATTGAAAGGAATCACATTCGTCCTAGTTTCATCCCCGTCCTCATAAAGACGAAAGAAAAGAATACGTTAGGAACAAATGATGAGACGATGAAATAATAAAGACGGAAACGGAAGTAGCCTATTTATTTTGTAAATTACTCCCATTGTCAAAGAGAACCGAATTACCGAGGTACTGAAAATACAGTTCTTTATTAAATCGTTATACTAGGTTGATTAAATGATCAGTCTTTCTCTGTGTAACAGAGATCTGTCCTATTTTGTTTGCTAAAACTGTCCTATTTTGTTTTCCTATCTACGAGAAGGTGCATATTAATTTTTCAGTTATTGCTAATCAACAGGAATAGACCTAAATTTTATGACAGTTTTATTTTCTTTATTTCTCTCTCTCTCTCTCTCTCTCTCTCTCTCTCTCTCTCTCTCTCTCTCTCTCTCTCTCTCTCTCTCTCTCTCTCTCTCTCTCTCTCTCTCTCTCTCTCTCTCTCTCTCTCTCTCTCTCTCTCTCTCTCTCTCTCTCTCTCTCGCTCGCTCTCTCTCTCCCTAGCAGTTTATTGAAATAGTTATTGAAGTGCCGTTCGTTCTTAGCAATTTGATAAGGATTCGTACCCTAATACACACACTAATGATACAGTTAGTTCTAAAAGCCCAATGTCAGTAAAAAACCCAAAGACGACGATGTTAACATTAGCACTTTAGCAAATTAACGACGCCGTTGTAGCCATACTTACTTTTAGCTGAGACATCAGATTATTGTTTGTGTTTTTTTTCTGCGTTTTATTGCTGACCTTTGTTTAATATCTAGTTCATTTGTAGTGTTCATCGATTTGGCTGAGAAAAATGGAGAGAAAAAAAAAAAAAAAAAAAAATTGATAGGAGTAGTTGAAAACAAATGGATGAGTTTAATTAATAGCTAATTAAGAAAAGATTCATAGTTGTGTGCGTGTTTGTCTCTGTCTCTGTATGGGTTTGTAATGTATGTATGTCTGTATGGATGTATATCCTTATGTGTCTATGTCCCTGTGTTTCCATGTTAGAGAGTGTTTCTATAGATAGAGAGAGTCTGACAGATGGATTAAAAAGAGAGAAAAGAGACAGTTAGAGAGAGAAGCAGAGAGAGAAGAGAGAGAGAGAGAGAGAGAGAGAGAGAGAGAGAGAGAGAGAGAGAGAGAGAGAGAGAGAGAGAGAGAGAGAGAGAGAGAGAGAGAGAAAGACGAAAGGGAGAAAGACAGAGAGAGAGAGAGAGAGAGAGAGAGAGAGAGAGAGAGAGAGAGAGAGAGAGAGAGAGAGAGAGAGAGAGAGAGAGAGAGAGAGAGAGATAGAGAGAGAAGTTATTAGATGTATGAATGAGTATAATTAGGTGTTTAAGTGAACAAATCAGAGCTGAATGAAGAGAGAAACAGAGAGTTAGATTACCACACACCCTGTTAGAACGAGAACTACAATCAAATAACCTTTCATTGTTTACCAAGCATCTTCTGTTCCTCAGCACCATTGCATTTGTTTTAACCTCCTAAATACGTGAGAAAAATCTAATCATTTTTGTTATTTTTTTTTTTTAGTTTAAGGTTTTTTTTTTTTTTTAATATTAATATTATTAATATATATTTTTTTCAACAACAAAAGTAAAACAACGAGTTTTTTTTTTTTTTTTTGCAGTCTTTAGTTTTAATAAACTATCAATAAAAAGTTTGATAGAAGAGCTCACGAGAATAGGGTTATCACCAATTTAAACCAGCCTGTTATTATATCACTCACACAAATGTATATTGCATACGATTAATCAATAAATGTGTCAGTTTCCATAGAAACGAACACTCTGAGATTCTTAAAGGGGCACTTTCGACTTTTCAGGAGTGTAACTAATTCAAAACATAAACCTCCACTGTTTCTGAATGCAGGCTTACTGAGTACACTTGTAAGGGTAACAGTTTTGCTGTGTTTGCAGAATTTTGCAGTATTTTGCACTATTTTGCACTATTTTGCACCATTTGTAGTATTTGCGGTACCTGTAAAATTTGTAGTATTTTACAGTATTTTCAGTACAATAAATAAATAAATAAATAAATAAATAAAGCTTATTAATAAGTGTAGGACCTGCTAAGACCAGTATTAATAGTATTAGTAGTATTAGTAGTATTAGTAGTAGTAGTAGTAGTAGTAGTAGTAGTAGTAGTATAAGTAGTAGTAATAGTAGTAGTAGTAGTAGTAGTAGTAGTAGTAGTAGTAGTAGTAGTAGTAGTAGTAGGAGTAGGAGTAGTAATTGTAATATTATTAGTATCAGTATTATTATTAGTAGTTCTATTAGTAGCAGTGGTGGTGGCGGTAGTAGTAGTAGTAGTATTAGTACTAGTAATAGTAGTAGTAGTAGTAGGATAGCAGCAGCTGTAGTAGTAGTAGCAGTAGTAGTAGTAGTAGTAGTAGTAGTAGTATTAGTAGTAGTAGTAAAGTTATAAGTAATAACATTATTAACATGAAAAAAGAATAAGGACACGCTACAGCACTGAACTACTGCAAAGTCTGCTGTGTGTTACAAACCTCTCTGTCTGTCTCTGTCTCTCTCTGTCTCTCTCTGTCTCTGTCTTTGATCTGTGATCTTCTTGTAGCACACTGAAAATATGAGACCAGCGTTCGCGATTTACAGCCTTGCAGTGACAGAATGCGTGCTTGAAACGTGTAGATCACGTACAGATGATATCAGCAAAGTCGTTTTTAAACAGCAGAGAGGATGATCTGAGAACTAGAGGACGTTCCACCAGGCATCAGGTTAATATTATTACATGACTGTAAGTGCGTGGCTTAAGTACAGTGATCAGAAAGTACAAAGCGAATCCGGATTTAATAACCTTTCTTTATATATATATATATTTGTTTTTAATATATATATATATATATAGACCATGTTTTTAAGATTTTTTTTTTTTTTTTTTTTTTTTTTTTTTTTAAATTAAAATAAATTTAAGAAAAAAAAAAGAATAAAAAAATAAAGCTAACTGAGAGATGCATAGTGATAAAAGAAACGGGAGTAATTATTTACGTATTCGTGTATGAAATTACTATTGTTTTCTTTTTACAACTTTGACTATATGTATATGTATATAGATACGTATGTGTGCACGCACGCAGAAAGAAAAACTATACTGAAAAACAGACATATGAACAGACGAATAGACAGAGAGGCAAAAATGGAAATAAAATAAAAAAATGAACAGTTTATTCTTCTTTCCATCATCAATTTATCAGTCTGTGTGCGTGACATTCTCTGTCTATCTCATTTATCACTAAGTCTTTTCTTCCGTCTGTCCATCAGTCTATGCATCCAGCTGTCTTTCTGTCCACCTACTTGCCTGCCTACCTACCTACCTACCTACCTAGCTATTCTTCTATTTCTTTCTTTCCCCCCTGTCTCCGTTTATACCCATAGCCCGTCGTTTAATTATCAGTAATTTATATTTCCACTGACGCAAAATACATTAGCACTGGCAATGATTTTCTTTACGTACGTCACATTAACATACAAACTGCCCGTAATGGACGAAGGTTGAGTAGTAAAACAGCGAGAATGCTACTGTCACAACAATTACGACAACGCTCAGCTAGTTTTAGCTCAAATCTTTAACAGTCTCACCAGGATTCTCTGGCTAACATTGTAGATATTTTCTCTATTTGATTCTAACAGTTCCGTTACTCATACATACTTGTATATGTACACCTGCGTACACACACGTACACACACACACACACACACAAACACTCTCACACACACACTAACACACACAGATACACACACACAGATACACACACACAAACACACTCACACAAACACACACACACTCACATACACATACATACATATATAGACATACATACATGATATATATATGTGTGTGTGTGTTTCTGTGAGTGTGTGTGTATGTGTGTGTGTATTTATATATGTATGTATGTGTAGATATATATATATATATATGTATATATATGTATGTGCATATATGTATGTGTGTGTATATATATATATATTTATTTATATATATTTATATATGTGACACATATTAATGTATGTATGTATGTATGTATGTATGTCTATGTGTTTGTGTGTGTGTATATGTGTATGTATGTTTATATGTATATGTTTGCATGTATATATCTATATGTATACCAGTAATGATTTAAAAATCAGTGAGACAGATGAAATAATATATTCTTCCACTTAAATGTCAAACAAGCCTGTTCTGGGAACCGATCCCAGAGCTTGCACACTGCTAGGATGTTGAAATAGATGATTTACAAGCACTGTGTCACGTTACGGAATTCAATAATAACAGTAATAACAAAATAATAAAAATAGTAGTAATAATATTAATAACAATCAACAACCCACCACTGCCAACAACAACAACATTACTACTACTACTACTACTGCTACTACTACTACTGCTACTACTACTACTACTACCACTACTACTGCTACTGCTACTACTACTACTGTTACTACTACTACTACTACTGTTACAATACTACTACTACTACTGCTACTACTACTACTACTGTTACTACTACTACTACTACTACTGCTACTACTACTACTACTACTGCTACTACTACTACTACTACTGCTACTGCTACTATTACTACTGCTACTACAACTACTACTACTATTACTGTTACTGCTACTACTACTACAACTACTACTACTACTATTACTGCTACTACTACTACTACAACTACTACTATTACTGTTACTACTACTACTACTACTACAACTACTACTACTGCTATTACTGTTACTGCTACTACTGCTACTACTACTGCTATTACTACTACTACTACTACTACTACTACTACTACTACTACAACTACTACTACTGCTGTTACTGCTACTACTACTACTACTCTCTACTAAAATTAATCAGTCGAGGTTGGTATCGGAAACGTAGCATCTATCTTGAGGCAGTTTCTGTCGTAATTAGAACCATTACGAATCTGTAGCGATAGTTTGTTACAAACACAATGTCTCTGTGTGTGTGTCTGTGTGCCTGTGTCTGTGTCTGTGTTCTCTCGCGGTGCTCAAACGAATATTAGCCGGTGTGGAGAGACGCTGGGAAGAGCTGGTAATTTACTTGAAGAACGACTCGCGGCACTTCACGGTATTTCGCGGAGAGGGAGACGAGCGCGTTCGAGCGGTCATCGGCGAATGCCGGCGAGATAAATGAATGAGAAAGTAAATGGGTTAGCACTTGTTTTAATACGAGTATAATGGTCCAGTGTTTTCCTTACAGAATCTACGCCTCATTAATTTGACGCAAATTGATTTCCAAGTACTTCAACGTCTGGCTACTTCGGTCCGGAATAACCGTAGCGTAAAGACATTGTGTATATATATATATCTATAATTTTTATTTTTAATAACAAGATTCAGTGAGGTTTGTTATACCAGTGGCTTGACGTCTGTTACGTTTTGTGTTCGAGTCCCGCTACAGGTTATCTGCCAGATATAAGGTTTTGTAAGACGATATTTTTTACAGTCTTTGTGTTGTTTTAAAAGCATCGAACATTTTAATATTACACTAGCAAATCATCAACTATTCTCTAAGACGTTAATACTATACTAACATTCATTACACTATCTCAGAACATGATCTAAAATGCTACTAACACAATGCTAACTTTTCTCTACACACTGCTACTAACAAATTATCTTATACAGTAAACCTATTTTAACAAATTTTTCAAACGTGAACCCTATTTTAACCATCGTAACACATTCTAACACAGAGCACATTCTCTAACATACCAACAAATTATCTTAACAGTCAAACCTATTTTAACAAATTCTCAAACGCGTTAACACGTTACTGACGCATTCACAAACCTTACACAAACACTAAGAAATCGTCTAACACACTTTAACATACTAACATTGTATTGTTCTCACAGCCAACTTCGTGGACTGTGCATCTGATACAAAAATTCGTAAACTTTCAGTAAACACGTTTTCACAAAATCAGAACGATAAATCTACCATTAATACAACTCGATCTTGAAATAGTTTGTCTGGCGAACTCATAATATATCCAGTGCAGGCGTGCATGGACAGGTGCCTGCCAGGAGTTACACCCACAATTAATGATTTAATTATCCAGTGTAATATATATATATATATATCTGTCTGAGCTTCTGTAGGATCAGTTGTAGAAACTCTTGCAATTTATGCCAAGTCTGGAAATTAAGACATCGTACGACTAATTGTTATCAGCAAGCGTAACATTAGAGCCGTTTGAACACAATCCTCACATGTCTGATACCATAGATCTTCATTTAGATCTGTCTGTCTGATTATCACTTGTCCATCATCGAAATAATACAGAGCACGGTTTCCTTTTGGAACAATTTGTTTTTCTCATTCAGGACTTTTTTGTTTGATCCAGACGTTGCTGAAATGTTAACTGATGATATGGAGGTACTGTAGGGTGTTAAATTAACTGCAGTGGTATTAAATCTGTTTGTGTGTATGTGTGTATGTGTGTGCATATATATATATACATGCATACACACACATATACCTAGTATTAAATAAATTCCTCAAAGTGTTAAATAAATATACATTAGTATTAAATAGATCAGTAGTGGTGTTAAATGTATCTGTATTAGTATTAAATGAACTCATAGACAAAGTATTAAAAATTCCCATAACAGCATAAACGTACCCACAATATTAAATGTACCTGCAGTACTTCTGAACCTACCCCCTAAATGTATCCAGTGGTACTAAACGTAGCAAATGTGATACTAAAGGTACTCAGTGAAGTAATAATCGTACTCACAGTAATAAACAAAAGAAAAACATTGTACGTATCACAATTATATTAAATAAATAACAGTTGTATTAAATCTGTCTACAGTAACATCAAACGTATCCTAATTTATATTAATCGTATCACTATAACAAACATATTCTTAGTACTATCAAACGTATTCAGTGTACCAACAATGGTATTACGCGCATCCATAGTAATATTAAATGCAGTATCAGCAGATTTAAATTCACCATCTGGGTGAGAGACAGCAGCTAGATTCGATTTAGCTACACGCAGACTCAAATCTCTTATATAAAAGGTTAATGACTGGCTGTGATTCAAAGTCAGGTCTCTTACATGACTGCTTACTAAACTAATAAATTAATAAAAAGGAAACTTTCAAGGATTAAAGTGAAGCATACGGAATATCGTTCCTGACATTTTTTTTCTCTCCAGATAAAACGTTTAACCTAATTAATAACAGACGAACTAGCCTATGGACTGGATGATGATAAGTTTGGTTCAAACAACTCACGGTATTAGCAGTGCATCAAGGTCTCGTGTTGTCCGTTCTTGCTGCTTTTAGAGAAGTTACTGCTGGGTAACTGCAATGGATCTTTAACACGCGCAGTTCACCAGACAGACAAAAAAAAAAAAAAAAAAAAAAAAATAAATAAATAAATAAAAAATTAAAAAAATTAGTAGTTATGTGTAGCGATATCATCAGAACACGGGACTGATGTTCAGGTTTGAGCCGTTTCAAACCAGATCTTATGTAAGTCTTTAGGAGAAAGCCGCTATATTATGTTTTTTTTTAGCAGAAACCGATTGTTTTTGTGCACCTTCCCTTAAACAGTAACGCATATGTGACGAAAACTGATAAACTGATGCAAAACTAGTTGGAACGGGAAATTACCTATTTAGTGCCTCGATAAGAATCGAACCAGCGACCTATCAGGAGTGACAGATTTCCTTTAAACATTTCCTTTAGCGTTGTTAGAATTTATATATTTTTTTATTTTTTGTTTTATTATTTTGATTTTGTTTACAGCTACGACAACGCTGTGTACGTGATGAAGTTATAACTCCAATAATTTGGCGGCGTTAAAATAATTTGTAAAAGTATTATTGTATCAAAACACAATAATGACAGATTGACCAAAATAATAAAATAATAATACTGAAGTTTTATACAGTTTTGTTGGAATTGGATTATTTATTTATTTATTTATTTATTTATTTGTTTATTTATTTATTTATTTATTTATTTATTTATTTATTTGTTTATTTATTTATTTATTTATTTATTTATTTATTTATTTATTTATTTATTTATTTATTTGGTATCGCTGCAGTAACATAGTAACAGAAAAAAAAAAAAAAAAAAAAAAAAAAAAAAAAGAATAAAATTAATTAACACTATCATTCCATTGATATAAATACATTTCCTACGGACCAGTACTAGGTGTAAAATGATTGGATTACTTTATCACGTGACATCAATGTTATCGTCAGGCTTGTATTCGTATTAAAGGATTCCCAAAGGGTGTAGATTTCTGATTTGAAAATGTTATTGCCTCTAACTCAAGTTTTACGCCAAACCAGATCTCACAAGAGTTTGGTAATAAAACAGAAACAATATTTTAATTTTCGGTTAGTCATTCTTTGATTACAATGTCGTCATTTCTAGGCCTGCTAGTTAATAAATAAATAAATAAATAAATAAATAAATAAATAAACAAACAAATAAAAACAGAACTAGATAACAGAAACAACAGCATGGTCATCAACAGCAACTATGGTCATCAACAACAGCAACTACTATTAGTGCCAAACAAGTACTACTAAACTATTAGAAAAAAGAAGAAGAAGAAGAAGAAGAAGAAGAAGAAGAAGAAGAAGAAGAAGAAAAAGAAGAAGAAGAAGAAAGAAAATGCCATACTCAAGGATAACTAAAACGACGTGTTAGACATATCATAATTATTTATTGTTCTGTCACTTCTTTTGCAGTCTCCATCAAGGGAGGTAATTCTAAAAAAATAAAAAATAAATCCCAATTACGGTGTTAAATAAACTTGAGAGTATGTTAATTTAAATACCATAATATTTTAAACTTTGTGTAGGTATCCACGTTAAAACGTATTGGAATCAAATGTGCGCAGATAATCAACACGACAGGAAGTGAAATTTGAACTAATCCCCAAAGAGCCGTTAGTACGGGGGATATTTCATCATGGGCAATCGATAATAATGACACCGGTGAAAGTGTATCGCGTCTGCCAGAATTAGAGTACAAATGGCGGAACGTAGAACGCGGCAGAAATTGAAAAAATTTATTATTTTCATTTCGTCATCGGGTTGCTGGACAGCAAAATACCATTCTTGCAATTCTCTTGTCACCGGGAATGAACTGGTAGCAAAATTATGGGGAAACATTTTAGAATTAATCCCGCTTTCCATGGATTTAAAATAACGATTTATGGCCCTTGATTGTTTCAGCGAAATCCTGACCCGTCTAAAGTGGAGTTGAGGTAAATTTAAACAAGATTTAAATTGTGTTTTGTTGGAATCAGATTTCAGAGTTAGGCAAGGCTCGAGTTTTACTTCGTTTTATTAATTTTAAAACAGAAGGAGAACAAGTTTTCACTTTGCTGTTAAAAAAATAAACTGAATTTTAGGTAAGGGATTGAAAGAAGATTATAATACTAATTCTAGTTTTTAATGTTTTAGAATTTATATTTAAACATCATCGTCATCATCTCATACATACTGATAACGTCGTTGTCGTTCTTTTCATCATTCCCGCATCATTACCACTACTACTACAGTTATCATCATCACCATCATCATCGTCATTACCGTCATCCCAACATCAGTTTTAATACATGTATTTACCATCATCATCGACATTACACCCGCTGTATTGTTTATCCCAACATCAGATTTTAATATTGATGTATGATAATTTAACAAGAAGAACTATACTACAAGCACCCACCCACACAAACCCGTCCCCCCCGACTAGTGCAATTTCTCTTTGCGTGATTTAGCGTCATCTACCTACACTTACACGGACGTTACTTCTTCCATACATCATCAGTCTTGTCTGATCTCCTTTATTTAATACCTGAAATAAAAAAAATAAAAAAAAAAAAAAAAAAAAATAAAAATAAAATGTCGACTTAAAGCAGACGATTACTTCTGAAATGCGGGAAGCAACGTGTAATTGAATTCTCAGAATTAAAAAGAGAAAAAAAAAAAAAAAAAAAATACATGAAGAAATAAGATAAATAAGAATTAAAGGAAAGAAATTAGATACGAAGTGCAAAAAAAAAAAAAAAAAAAAAAAAAAAAAGATCGATATCCAGTCGGTGCAGCGATCTTTATTGTCGAGAATCCGGATATTAGAAAAAAAGTGGAGTAGAAAAAAAAAAAAAAAAAATTAGAATAGAAACTTTCTGTTTTACTAATGTGCCTGTATAAAATGGTGCTTCAAACAGAAAACATAACTTGTTGATAATAATAATAATAAATAATGATGATGATGATGATGATAAAATATTACCATTCTTTCTCATTCAACACCACTGCAGTTAATGTACTGTTTCCTTTGCTAAAAAACAACAACATCAACTACTGTTACTGCTACTGCTCTCACTACTACTACTGTCAATACTATTACAACTCTACCACTGCTGCTGTTGCTACTACTATTCATGCAACTGCTACCACTATTACCACCACTGCCACTACAACTACAGCTACTACGACTAGTCATTGTACTTAGTGTGCTGTTACATTAATGCATCTACTACAACTATTACTACTACTGCTGTATTATGCATTAGCACTACTTTTATACTACTAATACAACTACTGCTACTACAAGTATTGCTACAACTACAACACCAACCACACCAAAACTACAACAACAACTACATCTATTACGTCTACCACTCGTTCTAAAATCAGAAACCAATATTTTCTAACTAATTTCACAACAACAGAAGTCAAGAACAGAGAGCAATTTATCAGAAACCTCTAACCGGAGACTCTCAATCATATTCAGCCATTGAAAGGATTCCTCTGACCTACAAAACGTTCCTTCTCCTTCCCATCGTGGCGTGACATTATGCAATCACGTGATTGTCATATGACACGCGAACGCAAAACGGCAGTAAACCGGAAGAGTAATTAAGAAATAAAACGTCCGCTTTATCGGTCAGAACTAAAGCTCAATCTTCTTTGTAATCTGTGACTAGATCGTCAAAGGGCGAGGCAGAGATAAGAAAATTGATATGGGGGTTGAATCGCGGACATGTTGCCATTAATGAAACATCAAAGTGTTGCCGTCGTGGAATAACTTCTGACGTCGTCTGATTTCTGTGTTCAGTGCAGGTGACACAATTAAAAGTTGTTTTTTTTTTTTTATATTAAGTTAATGTATTTCACAAAACAGTTCTATTTTATTTTATTTATTTATTTATTCTTATTCTTATTCTTATTAATTAATTAATTAAATTAATTATTTATCTATTTATTTATTTATTTTGGTAAAGAAATTAATTAAAATAATCTTTGAAGAGTTACGTGATTACTAGTTGAAAATTTAAAAAAAAATAAACCTCTTCAAGCAATGGTCACGTGACAATCTCGATACCATTCGAAAAAACAGCATTATCTTAAAGAACACACACACACACACACACACACACACACACACACACACACACAAACACACACACACACATACACACATACACCTCTAAGGCCTTGGAAACGTTCTAAAAACTTTAATTAAACATTTTTTAAAAAGCGTATACACGGATCCTTTGACAAGCATGTCTTCTGTGGCAACACTTCCATCAAAGGCGACCGTTTTTCGGCGTAATTAGAAAAGAGTCGGAGAGTTTGGAAACTCGCCGGTAACGAAGGCACGCGTGGATTTCTTTCAGTCTCTTCTTTTGTGAGTCTCGCGCAGTCAAACTGATTTGCCGGTAGACAAAACTGTCGTCAGCGCTGCGATGCTGTTGAAGTATTGGCCCCCAGGGTTGATGCGATCGAGCGGCATGATGTCGTTGATAAGAAAAGGCGAAGAGAGGAAAATTAGAAGCAACAAGAGGGAGTAGATTTCCGACACTGCCGCAGAAAGATGTTGTATGTAATACAGAGTGTTTGCATGTGTGTGTGTGTGTGTGTGTGTGTGTGTGAGAGAGAGAGAGAGAGAGAGAGAGAGAGAGAGAGAGAGAGAGAGAGAGAGAGAGAGAGAGAGAGAGAGAGAGAGAGAGAGAGAGAGAGAGAGAGAGAGAGAGACACACACACACACACATACACACAGTGGATATATCTATATCCATTAATCTGTTCATTCGCCTGTCCATACTTACATCTACCTGGGATTTTTCATTCCAGTTTAATCATACCCAAAAATAAGAAGACAATGCTAATTATATAATTATTTATGTAAATATATATATAATAGGTAAATAATTAAAAATGTCAAATAGTAGCAATTAGTCAGTTAAACTATTTGAAAAAAAAAAATAAAAAATAAAAGCAAGAAGAAGCAAGAAACAAAGAACAAAACAACAACAGCAAGAACAGAAAAAACAAATTGTGCCACATACACAGATATTTATTTATTATTTACAAATTATTAACACCAGAACCACGATCATCATTATCATCATCATCATCATCATCATCATCATCATCATCATCATACTACTACCATATCTTCATAATCACTACTATCACCATCATCATCATCATCTTCACCATCATCATTAGTTTCTGCAACACCACAGCATCCACCACTACCACTCCACCACCAACGTCAACATTACCATCATCATCATCATCATCATCAGCGTCGCCCTAACACAAACATTACAAGCAGCAACCACAGAAACCGCACTGTTTATACCTACCTACTCCAGCAATAAAGCGAATACATTAACTCACTTAATGTTTTTCTGTTCCACTTTGTTTCTGAAGGATTTCACCAAAGCGTGGCAGACGTACGTTTCAAAACACGTGGGAAATACGTTGCGTATTATTTCACAAAGTACGAATACGTTGTTATCTGATTCCCGTACGTTCCTAATCCCACGCAAATACGTTGCTTCTTATTTCGGCTTATCATTGATTGCCATAAACAAAAGAAAGAGACATCAACATCTTTACTTACTGTTATTATTAATTCGTTTTCATCGTTTGTGTTGTATGCCATTAATGACTAGAATGAAGGACATTAACCAGTGACATATACTTTTTTTTTTTTTTTTATTTTTTTTTTTTTTGCAAAAAAATGTTCAGCTTAAGGATTGTTCACACTGTGAGATTTGGTATAACTTATTATATTGTAATTGTTACAATTTAATTATTATATTTTATGGAATATTGACAACTTAGTAATGGTTTTCAGTCTTTCATTATTTATTTATTTATTTGTTTGTCTGTCTGCCTGTGTGTGTGTGTCTGTCTGTCTGTCTATCTATCTATCTATCTATCTATCTATCTATCTATCTATCCATCCATCCATCCATCCATCCATTCATCCATCCATCTGTCTATCTGTGTGTCTGTCTGTCTGTCTATTAGTTACTTATTTATTAATTACTACTACTATTACCATTACTACTACTACTACTACTACTACTACTACTACTACTGCTGCTGCTGCTACTACTACTACTGCTACTATTACTACTACTACTACTACTGCTGCTGCTGCTGCTGCTACTACTACTACTGCTACTACTGTCACTGCTACTGATGTTACTGCTACAACATGTGTATAGAATGTTATCGCAATTAATTGTCCTGTGTGTTTGAAGCTTTAGAAAAAAAAAAGATGAGTATTACCAATACTAACAATTAGTAAAAAAAAAGAAAAACACCTTTTATGAAACTGACAAGAATCAATAATGTTTGTTATGTACATCAATAAAACCAAAACAATCTTCAGTCCGATAAATTAATGTTTGTTTTAAAATGTATATTCATGAATGTATGTATATATATATATTTTAAAGAACATTAAATGATTTTCAAAAAATACCAGTGAAAGGAATAAAAAAGAAAGACAATGAAAGAAAATATAGAAAACCAAAGCAACAACAAGAACAACAAAAATCAACAAATATTTTATTAAAAATAAATATTTTATAAATTTTAAATTATGTTTTAGCATTTTGTCCGTTATTATGAGAGAGAGAAAAAAAAGACAAAATGTCAAACCAAAACAAAATTGTTCATCGTAAATAAATAAATAAATGAATAAAAAAATAAATAAATAAATAAATAAATAAAAAAATAATAATAATAATAGCTATAACAACCACAACAATAACAATAATAATATTAATGATAATAATAATAATAACAATAATAATAATAATAACATTAACATTAACAATAACAATAATAAGTTGACTAAAAAATAAAGTTCTTCACGCCCCATATTTCCTCCAAAACACCCACCCACCCACCCCACCCACATACACAGACACACAGAAATTTAGAACTAAAACGCTAGTCCAATGTGATAATCAAATACAGATTTGCATTTGTGTCTTCATCATGAATAATTAAACGAGCAATAAGAGCTACGATACCGCGGTCATCAAATTCCAAATAAAAAATATAACAGAAACTGAAAAAGACTAACAAAATAAAAACACACTTCTCTCTCTCTCTCTCTCTCTCTCTCTCTCTCTCTCTCTCTCTCTCTCTCTCTCTCTCTCTCTCTCTCTCTCTCTCTCTCTCTCTCTCTCTCTCTCTCTCCCAGTGTTAAAGAGGAAGAACAAAACAAAACCCCAACCACTGAAAGCAATAAAAACAAACAAACAATATGTAGCATGCACACGTATATAAGCCCACTACACCCCATATGTATATGTGTGTGTGTGTGTGTGTGTGTGTGTGTGTGTGTGTGTGTGTGTGTGTGTTATTAAAATAATAAATAAGAGAAAAACAACGGAAATAACTGCGTATTGTTATTCACAATTTTCTTATGCTATAAAACGAATCAAAGAGAGAATCTGTAATCAATACTTCAATAAATTTATGCTGAGACAGTTCATTAAACAGACTTTACAATACACTGCAGTCTAATGGTCGCAACGTTCTCGTGATCTGCACAAATACCACAATCTCTGTGATTCAGACATCACAGCGCAGAAATCTGATATTATTAAACTGTCATACAGCCATGTTACTAAGACAGACACCACTGCAGAGTAATTATGACGTAGTGTCGTTGATCGTGGAATATGTGGAACAGACAGCTTGGGAGAGAGTATTTTTGTTTATTGTTCAGAAATTGCACTTTAATATAAAGGATGCTGTACATTATGGTACACTTTTCAAACGAAACTGATACACAAGTACATGGAATAATTTATATTATGGTACAATTTGTAAAAGAAAATGGTACATCTGAACACAGAAGACTTTATATTATGGTACAATTTTGAGAAGAAAATGGTACATCTGAACACAGAATACTTTATATTATGGTACAATTTTCAAACAAAAATCATACATCTGTACATAAAATAGTTTATATTATGGTACAATTTTTCAAAAGAAAATGGTATATCTGTTAATACAGTTCTGTACGTTATGATACACTGGTTACGCTGAGGTAAAATTGATTGATATCTGATTTTACAGAAACACCGCAGAAAGACGAATGTAAAATGCGCTCACTTTGCTGCTTTGCTGATATATGAAGGCACCTGACGCGCTTTGGCTGACAAGCTAATTTTATAAATAAAGTATTATTAAGCAATGGCACAGTCGCCCTGTAACCCAGTATCCTATTTCACCGCTGCTCGCTGTCAGACAGACTTTGACTTGGATCGTCTGCTGCTGACAAAACACATCAAACAAATCCACTGTTACTAAAAAAAAAAAGAAAGAAGTGATACCTTTATATTAACGAACCAAAACCGCTTTCGTAAAATCCGGCGTACTGCACCCAATGGTACTACGACTGTGGAAGATATATGTGTATCTTTAGCACTGAGAGAATTAATCACATTAGTTATTAGTAGATGAAATATAGTCATGAAAGAAAGTGATCGTTGTGAAATATCGTCACCGTACGCAACGGCACCGTCGACTTTCAAAGCTGTAGCAGCGACTTCTAGTAGGTAACTTATCAATCAAATGTGTCGTTATAGATTACAGTACTTTAATAATAGGAAATGACCATGTTATAATAACAATACAATATACACACAGTGCTAAGTTTGCTTTGTACAATACCATAGTGGTTACAACTGAGACAACAAATCATATACATTTAAAGAAACTTGTCGATGGACGAAATAATCTAGAAATGTCTTTATCCTACGTATTAATGTACAATTTTCGTTTAAAAAGGCGCCTGGTTGCTTTTTGTAAAATCAGATTAATGTACAGTTTTCGATTAAAAAGATGTCTCGTTATTTTATCTGGATTCAGTGAACAACAACAGTGATTAATAACAAATTACGACATCAGAGTAATAGTATTACAAAACGTTTTGCCCCTTTTCCACTGGAGTTATGACGTCATCGCGTTCTGGGTTTGTACTGGTAGCAGGATTTTCCCCCCGTCTCGTTGACGTTAGAAGAAACCAGAACAAACTGGTTCACGATGATCTCACAGCTACAGAACAATTGCGGCAAGAAGATAAAAAAATAAAATAAAATAAAATAAAAATTAAGTGTCTCTTTTGCAGATATACCTCTTTACTAATCAACACTGGACGGCAAAACAAACAGAAACGTAACAAGGAAAAATTCAGAATATATTAAGATTACTGCGTTTTACGCTTTAATATAATAAACCTTCAAACAGTATTTTAACACGCTACCATTTCCAAATTTAGTATCTCTGTAATAGAAATTATTTTTAATTTCGTACTATACAATCCATCTTGATTAAAAAAAATAAAATAAAATAAAATAAAATAAAAATAGGTATTATTATTAGACATTACACAGAAGTAGTCGAAAGAGTTCGTTTCATGATTTAGTTTCTGTACGCAGCTGTACGACGGTGTACAAAGACGCGGTCCGACGTTGTTACCTCGTCTATGAAACAAATGACACAAGATGAAAGCCCTGAAGCTGATAACCTGAAAGTTACTCGACGACCTCTCAGCTTTATAACAACTCAATAAACAAATCTCACACGGTTAGACTGCGACAAATTCATTTTAGCTAAAAACCCTTTTTTTTTTTTTTTTTTTTTCAAAACACAGAATACTGTCCTCAGTGCTGCTTTGGCTTGCAATTATGTGTTATTAGGCGAGTCTCAAATGGTATTTTCGCTTGCAGTGATATAGAATTATATATTATTAGTCAAGACACATTTGTTATCATTAATCTTGACAAGACAATTCTGTCAAAATATCGACCTGTACTGAAAGAGAAGAAGAAGAAGAAGAAGAAAGAAAAACGAACGTAAAGGTATCGCAGTAGAGTGACAGGAGGTAGCTAATTAGACATATGTATTATAACTTGATATTACAGTCTCATATTAGCAAGATCCTCTCTCAGATTGTAGTATGTGTGTGTGTGTGGGGTGTAGACGCAGTCTTACATAAAGTTAAGAAGCGGTGGCAACGCCTATTACTTGGCACGCCAGTCGTGGGCCCAGTTTCTCGAATTCGGTCGAAGGTATTCAGTTTTTAATACGTATCAATTCAACATCAATACCCAGCGTGAATGTCTGGAAACAGATTATTTCCGCTTGTTTTTTTTCTTTTATTCCGAAGAATTCGAAATCGTCATTAGAAAAACCAAGCTGCCGGGATCTTTTCACGGTCCACTGCACGCAAGGTGAAATGATGCGTGCGATGCGTCAATCGTTTTTAATCACTCACATCAGAAGTGATCGAAACTTTCGTTCGAAGACGATCTATCACAGTTGTCGAACTTTTCGACTGATTTTTTTGCCCCCTTTTTTTTTTTTTCTTTCTTTTTTTTTTTTTTTTTTTTTTTTTTTTTGTTCATTAATGCTCCACTTGTCGATATTTTCTTTGAAAGCCGTGTTTATTGCGCCAAGAATGCAGTAACCACGGCTTGCGTTTTCATAGCTCTTCAAAACGAGCTCCGCAAAGTGGGTCATTCTGTGTAGACTGGTCACACGCTTCTTGGTAAATACCCACCGCTCAGCGGAATAGATAATAGTTGTTTTTTTCACTTTTCCGTTCCGTAATGGCTTTTCGAAGCGGAAAAGCAAACAGCACATAAGGAAGATCTTTTTTATTTTTTGGGGATTGATTGCGAAATATTTGACTGCGAATAATAGCAATAATAGACTGATATTCTCAGTCTTAAACAAGAAAAATCGATTGTAAAGTAACCTTGAACGGACGACCCTGACCTTTTTATGCTCCGGAACTGAATGCAAAACGACCTCGAAGAGAGAAATTTTAGGGCACAGAAGAAAATCAATATTTATATATAGTTTCAGAGGTACTTATAGTAACCCGATTTTTGGTTATTCTTATTATTGTTTGTATTTTTAATAATGTACTTCTCGCTATTCCATGTTTGATTAAATTCATCACGTCATTTAAAACTCTTCTGTATATCTCGTTCTAAACAGTGCTCCGTGACTGGTTGCTTCCGTGTAGAGAATGTAAACAAATTAAAATAAAAAAAACTGTTAATTTTTGTTTTAATTTTTTTTTTATATTATTTTTTAAAATCTTTTTGTACAGGCAAACATAACATAATGAATCTAAGTCGTTATTTTATTTTATTTTGTTTTGTTTTTTTTCTGCTTTTTTCTTTCTTTCTTAATTTGTTTTTGTTTCTTTCTTGTTTTTATTTTTATTTATTATTATTATTATCTTTTTAATTGCACAAGAGGTAGAGTATATTTTATGTCTTATTGTAATTTTTATTTTATTTTATTATTTTATTTTATTTTATTTTATTTTATTTTATTTTATTATTATATTTTTTTTTACCCATACGAACAATGCTTGTACTGAATTTATAATTACAGAGGCAATGATTTTATGTGGAACATCGAAGAAACACACAAATGCTTTTAAAAACTGTTTATCTATTGTAAAAAAAAAGAAGATATAATAAATTAAAGAAAAAAGAAAAACACAAAATTCAAAAGCAACAGAATCAAACAAAACTTTGTCACTTTTTTCTGAATTTATGATCAGAAAATAGAAATGTGATCAAACTATAATTTTTTCACCCCTTTATCAAGTTTTCAACTACTTCATAAAAAATAATTAAAAAAAAAAAAACCGAACACCGGCTCTTTCTTGTCTCAAGTTTTCAGTAGCAACGCAATTTCTTCTTTGGAAACTTTGATAACAAGATGATAATAATAATAAAAAGAAAGTTTTGTTGCCGAAAGCTAATCGTGTCCTCATTTTTTTTTTCATTCTACAGCGTCGAGGCGAAATTAATTTTCGGAACAAATGTAACGAAAAAAAAAGATGAAGAAAGAATATAGGCTAGCGAGACAGTTCTGAGCATGACCGGAAGCTATTTCTTTCTGAATCCGGTTTGAACTAGATCGTTCTAGTTTTGTGTTTGTTGAAAATGTGGTAACACAGAACAAAACAGTATTCGTATATACGTAATTACATACACACACACATATATATGTACATACGTACATACATACGTGTTTAAAATTTACAAAGATACATACATACATACATAGATACAAACACACACAACACACACACATATTGAGATGTGTGTGTGTATATATACACATATATGAACATATAAATAAAGAAACAAACAAGCAAATAAATAAATCTTACAGTGACAAAATCAGACATTTACCACATTTATGTAATAACAAAAATAAATAAATAAAACATACGAAAAAAAGGAAAAGGAGAGCAATAAAAATAAATGTAACAATAAAATATATATTATATATATATATATATATATATAAATAATTAAAAAACAAATCGTTATGGTATCAGAAGGCATAATATCTAATCATATCCGGACATGTGCACTGTTTAACCTGTCCATCCACTGTGGTTTTTTTTTTCTTTCCCATTTTCACGTGCAGACGAAAAATAAACAAAAATAAAAATAAATCTTCATACAAAAAAGAAGAAAAAAGTCGACCAGGTGCATTCAGCGTCTCTCCATCTAAAACACTAAAACAGAAGCGATGACAACATTTTTCTCATTCAGCTCGTGTTCGCTTCTGCTTACGCTGTCGATCGGTCCCTCACCCTCGTTTACAGAATTGTTTATTTCCAACCGAGACGAATCCTGAACGGACAGAAAGCTTATGCGGCGAAGCAGTTCTCACTTTGATTATCACTCGCAGCAAACGTAACGCGCTGTGTTCGAAGCGGTACGGACCGGGCCGAGCTCAGTGTTGCCATAAAATGGTCGATCGTTGTACTTATGTTGTCGTAAACGCACTCTTGATTAAGATTACGCTTGATGTACGAGCTGTTATTATCCCAGTCGACGTTGTTGACCTACAAAAGACGTCGTTGTCGACGAAAACTGGTCTTGGTGGAAGAGTGCGACTTCCTGAAACATTCTTCAACGTTCTATCGATCGGTCGGTTGAAAAACAGCCATCATCGTCTGCCGGAAAAAAAAAAAAAAAAAAAAAAAAAAAGAAAAAGGAAAAAGGGGGAAAAAAAAACCCAGAAAGAAAGAAAATTAGTCGATCAGTTTTATTTACGAACGAGATTCCGTCGCTCGGGAATCTGTTCAGATTAGCAGATTGTTTTGTTTTAAATGTTTTAAATACTCGGCAATGAACGACGAGTTGAAATAATTAGAAACGAAATTTGAAATTTTGGGTGAAATTGGTTCTTGTAGCTTTTTTAAACGAAAGGAAATTAGGACTTTGCCTTTTCAGACGTTCTGTATTCAAAATGATCTCTGTTTTTTTTTGCATGCGGCTGGAAAGAATGTTTTGTTCTGTACACCATCCCAATTTAAAAATTTAAGTGAAACATTTCCAAGTGGTTTGAATTCTTGTTACAAATTCTCTCTGCCTTGTCTGTGCTCTGTCTCTGTGTCTGTCAGGATTTCTCTCTGTGTGTGTCTCTCCAAATTATCTCTTCTCCTGTCTCTGCATTTCTATCTCTAGTTCTTTTTATAACGTTCATCATCTACCTCTCTCATCTTCAGCTCTTACGTTCTCTTTATACTTGTGCATCCTTCCCTCTTTGTTTCTCTGTCATTTCTACTATCTCTCTATCTGTCTCCCAATTTCTTTTCTCTTTATTTTTTGATCTCTCTTTTTCTCTGCATGTCTGACTCTTTCAACCTTTTTTTATCTGTCTCTGTCTGTCTCTTTCGCTGTCTCTCTTTTTTTCTGTCTTTCTCTGTCTCTCTTTTTCTCTGTCTTTCTCTGTCTCTCTTTCTCTGTTTCTTTTTCTCTGTCTTTTTCTGTCTCTTTCTTTTTGTCTCTTTCGCTGTCTCCCTTTTTCTCTGTCTTTCTCTGTTTCTTTGTTTCTCTCTGTCTCTTTTTCTGTCTCTCTCTGTCTTGTTCTTATCTCTCTCTCTCTCTCTCTCTCTCTTCTTCTCTCTCTCTCTCTCTCTCTCTCTCTCTCTCTCTCTCTCTCTCTCTCTCTCTCTCTCTCTCTCTCTCTCTCTCTCTCTCTCTCTCTCTCTCTCTCTCTCTCTCTCTCCCTCCCTCCCTCCCTCCCTCACATACTTGACAAATGACAAGTACTAGACAAGTGTTACACGTGTCTTGTTATCTCACCTGGCGTGTTTACATCCTGTTCATTAAAAAAAAAAAAAAAAATCTTTACTCCTCTCGCATTCTGCTCGATATAAAGATTTCTCGTAAATTCAAGATCAGCAATATCTCAGAGATTCCTGTCAC
This sequence comes from Chrysomallon squamiferum, assembly GCA_012295275.1. Taxonomy (NCBI): domain Eukaryota; kingdom Metazoa; phylum Mollusca; class Gastropoda; order Neomphalida; family Peltospiridae; genus Chrysomallon; species Chrysomallon squamiferum. The sequence goes on from CM022666.1 coordinate 7,245,964, forward strand.
CAGCATTCTGCAATAACAGGATGTCCAATGCAGCTGTTTATACGTCAGTTCTTCACTTACGTGATTTAGATCAGCGGCTTCATTAGTAATCAAGTCGTGTATGCAAATACACTGAACGAAAAAAGAATAGAACAACAATAGCTAAAAATCGTTATCATGGATATTCTCAATACATGAATAAAATGAAAGAAAAAACCCACAAAAAACTGTTATGTGACAATTATTATATTTGGTTTATTATATTTTGTTTTTATTTGTTTTGTTTTATTTTATTTTATTTTTTATTTTATTTTTCATATTCATTGATAAGCTTTCGTTTTTGCCAGTTATTGCTATATTTTTTTTTACTATATCCATCCATTGTTACAAACATATATCACAAACATTTACTTACTTTCGAACATATAATCATAGAATCACACCTATTTGTAAATATATGTTTTTACACACACACATACAAACATACATGTAAAATACATCACTATGCACATTTAACTTTCTTTAAAGGTCTTTTTCTTCTCTCTCTCTCTCTCTCTCTCTCTCTCTCTCTCTCTCTCTCTCTCTCTCTCTCTCTCTCTCTCACACACACACACACACACACACACACACACACACACACACACACACACACGGTAAGTTAGCTGTGATTAAAAATTACTCTATATCTGCCATGCAATTGACATTTACAATAATTACAAACCCTTTAGCAAATTTCCTTTCCGACCTTGGACTCGTGTAACTGTTTGTGTTTTGCACTGAAAGCCTTAAGCAATTAACCCTTTTGTTTTAAAAACTACTTTTAGGGGAAAAAAAAAAGAATCAACAAAACAAAACCTATTCTCAAACGAAATGAAAAAATCAATACGTAAAAAATAATTTTCTTCAACCTATTTTCATTAAGTACGTTCTGAGTTCGATTGTCTTTTGATTCTGTACTTGCATATACGCACACATATTTGTGCATACACACATACACACACACAATTGCTATTACAACTACTACTATTACTACTACTGTAATAATAGTAATAATAGTAATATCGGTGATTATGATAATAATGAAATGGCGATGACGACAATGAATGAGTGAATGAATGAATATTCCAAAAATACAAATAATAATAATAATAATAATAATAATGATGATGATGATGATGATGATGATGATGATGATGATGATAATAATAATAATAATAATAGTAATAATAATAAATACAGAAATAAAGAAAGAAAGAAAGAAAGGTTATCTTCCAAGATTCAATCCCAAGCTCCTGTAGTCCTCTAACAATCTGCATCGTAAGTTCACGAGTGTAACTATACAGTGTAACTATACAGAGTAACTCTACAGTGTAACTACACAGAGTAACTCTGTACAAAAAAAGCGAGCAGCTGGCACTCGGCAATGTGTAATTAATTACTGTTCCGTTTGTCACCTGCACCCGTGCAGCACTCTGTAAACAGTAAGTCTACGAGAGACTCACTAACGTCCGGGCAATCTCCCAGAGTCACTAATTCTAATCACGGGCGACCCGGCTGTCAAAAACAGCAGCAAAATGTCGTTAAAAAAGTAATTAAACATTTGGTCCAAGATCACCCGATCCTTCAGAAATTCCCGGATGTCCCTTTTACGTCATATGTGACGTCAGAAGGGTATTTACGTTTCATTGCCGATCGTCGAAATGGTTCGTGTTTTGTTTTGTTTGGGGTTTTTTCAAATTCTGTGCACAGGAATAATGCTTCTAGTACTTAAAGCGTTGGCAAAAATAAAAAAAAATATAACTAATATAGAAAGTCAGTCTTGGACTATTTCTCATGTAAACAGTACTGAGAAGTCTATAAATATCTTTTCAGTAGTAGGTGTAGTAGTCGTAATAGTAGTAGTAGTCGTAATAATAATTTAAGAGAGAGAGAGAGAGAGAGAGAGAGAGAGAGAGAGAGAGAGAGAGAGAGAGAGAGAGAGAGAGAGAGAGAGAGTAAATTGTAACTCTAGGACCTTTACTCGGAAATAATTGTTTTTCTTCTAAAAACAACAACAAACAACTCCATATATGAGAGAGAGAGAGAGAGAGAGAGAGAGAGAGAGAGAGAGAGAGAGAGAGAGAGAGAGAGAGAGAGAGAGAGAGAGAGAGAGAGAGAGTAAATTGTAACACAAGGACCTTTACTCGTATAATTACTACTAAGTGGTAAATGATTTTTTTTTCTTCTAAAAACAACAAACCATTCCATATATACTACTACTACTACTACTGTTACTACTACCACTACTAGTAGTAATAGTAGTATAGTATAGTATAGTATAGTAGTAGTAGTAATAGCATTAACAATAATATAAAAATGAATGCATAACGTCACTTTAGGACAACTTATTTTCGAGTGGTATGTAAATGTGTTTTCTGTAAAAGTCTGTATACAGTAGGACTATTAGTAATTTCTGCATTAGCGTTTGTAACAATAAAAGCGATAATAAAATGAATAATAAATACAAACAGTCACTCTGTTTCTCCAGTAATTACAGCTGAGTGGTAGATACATACAGTTTCTGTAAAAACCGTTTGTGGTAATAGTATTTAGTAATAACAGTTTTAGTAGTAGCAGTAATAATAGTAATACTAGTAGTGGTTTGGTAGTAATACTATTAAAATAAATAAGAAATATACAGAGTCATTCTATTTTTCATGCTAGTACTTAATACTAGTAAAACTAGCAGAAGTTCTTTAGTAATAATATTAAAATAAATAACAAATTACAGGTTCACTCTATTTTTCATGCTAGTACTTAGTACTAGTACAACTAGCAGAAGTTCTTTAGTAATAATATTAAAATAAATAACAAATTACAGATTCACTCTATTTTTTCATGCTAGTAATTAGTACTAGTACCTCTAGTAGTAGTTTGGTGGTAATAGTATTAAAATAAAAACAAATTACAGGTTCACTCTGTTTTTCATGTAATTACTTGCAAGTGTCTGCCTGCTCTCTGAAACCTAATTCTTCCATTCTCAGTGAATTTCTACACGGAACTCTACAAACTGAATTACAATTCAGATCACTTGTAGAGATGTGTTCTACAGCATGGAATGCGAAACAGAAAAAGGAGAAAACAACCACGGCCTTGAGTTGGCATGGCTAAATTGTCCAGACCTGACTGACCAGTGTGATTGGTCACTCTTGTCCACTGAATTCCTCGTCGTTTCAGTGACTCCTTATTTGTAAATTTTCTCTGACATATTCAAGACTTCGCTATCAGACTGGACTGATTCTAAGTTGTTTGAGAAAATATTACGAACATGCACGAAGGTCTTTGGATCGAATCACGGGATCGGCAGTTATTCAGAAATCACTCGAAGAAGTGTGAGACATCTGTAATTCAGTTTTCTTTTTTCTTTTTCAAAATTTCTCAGATTCTGAAATTTGCAACGAGAAGTCATTGCAGTATTTTTTAAAATTTAGGTATAAAGGATCGTGTCTAACGACAGATTACATTGTTTAGAATTATGAACCTTTCTCTAGATAGGATTTACCTGTTCTTTGATTACTGTTGTGTATTTCTTCTTTTTAGTTGTGTAAAAGTAACTGAGTATAACTAGTATTAGAGATAACAATATATTTGTCGTTATTTAGGAATACATAAGGTGTCGGATTTTTAGGATCTTCCAGGTATATCAGTTATTCTGAGGTAGAAAATAATCTTAAAACATAGACATAAACTTGCATCTAAATAAATAAATAAATAAGTGCTTAACAAATAAACAGTTATAAAATAGACAAACAAGAATAAAATAAAATAAAATAAAATAAAATAAAAATGTAAATTAAAGGATAGAATTTAATAATAAAAATAATGTACTTATCGTCCACCCTATAACAAACAGAACTATCATATGACGTCATAATCAGATGACGTTACGAGTCACAGAACGGAAAACGGGTAAGGAGAGATCGTATGAATAGGCGAAGTAAGTTTTAGATTTTTTTTATTTATTTATTTATTTACTTATATCAAAACAACGATAACAAAATAATGTTAATAAATTAATAACTGCGTTTTATATAAAAATAATATTAAAAATATTTGTTTCTCTTTTACGGTTTTCACAGTTAACTAATAAACCAACATCCTAAATAAATAATTAAATAATGACGATGATGATGATGAAGGGTAATAATAATAATAATAATAATAATAATAATAATAATAATAATAATAATAATAATAATAATACCTGTAGTAGAAGCAGTACTATTGATAAAATAAAAAAAAATTAAAAACAAATATATAATAAATTATACTTTTACATTTTGTACTGTAAATTGCCCATCTTACCAGATATAAAAACTACACTATAGAAGTCACAGTATCTTTTAACTTTAAAAGAAAGATAAATATAAATATATAAAGAAAAAAAAGAAGAATAGTTTTAACGTAGTACAGTTGATTGTCAAATCGAAATCACTCACCTTCTCATCAAAAATGTAAATCTGTATCCTGGTAGAAAAAAAAAAAAAGACTGAACAATAGTTTTTAACATATCATTACACTTTCTTAAATTTTCATCTATATTCATACTAATCTTTTCCTAATCATTTCTATCATTTCAAAACTTTCCCACGAAGGTTTAAATATCCCCTGCACAAGATTATTTCATGTCATGAAAACAATTAATTACCTATATTCTGATGAAAATATAAATAATCTGCTTCACCATTAGAGCAAAATAATTAAAACCTGACGGAATAATAATATCCTTCGACACGAAATGTTTAAGAAGATATTGTTGACTGTTAAAGAGATTAAAACGACGCCAAGATGTCGGAAAACGACACGTCAAGCATCAGTGACAAATGAACTATAAAAGTGCTAACAGCAGTATTTTAAAAGAACATGAATTATTTGACATCAGCTATCACTCTCTTTATGTACACACAGCTTTGAAGTAACGCCATTAAAAGACAGTTAAAATAATATTTTAGAGGATTTTATACAGAAACGTGGTAAAAACCTTTTATCACTTTTCGTAGTTTGAAGACAACTATGTCAGTTTGTTACATTAGCAGCTGTCATTACAATTCTGTATTATTTGTGTTTATTATTAATATTATTGAGACAGAGAGAGATACACCACGTACAAAACACATATGTAAATGTAGCTCTCTCTCTCTCTCTCTCTCTCTCTCTCTCTCTCTCTCTCTCTCTCTCTCTCTCTCTCTCTCTCTCTCTCTCTCTCTCTCTCTCTCTCTCTCTCTCTCTCTCCTCCAGACTGACATACGCACACAACGTTATAAAGAATATTTTTAAACAAAGTTAATGTAATATACCGTAATGTTAATAAAAGTTTTAAAAGCACTCACAGAGAATCGGCAACCAACTTCATACACATTCACATACCTTTTCAGAAAATTATTCACGGAATCATTTAATTTCATACATTTACCTGAGACAGTGTTTTCAATAACTAAAACAGTTACGTTTGTATGTGTGAATGTAAAAGCAACGAACTAAATCTATTTTAAAAATGTTAGAGTGAATGCAAAGGCAATGGAATAAATCTGTTTCCAATACGTTATTCGTGTGAATGCAAAAAGCAAAGAACAAAACCTATTTAAAATACGTTATGTATATATATATGAATGCAAAAGCTTTGAAGTAAGTCTATTTAAAATACTATATACGTGTGAATGTAAAAGCAATGAATTAAATGTTTTTAAAATACGTTATGCGAGTGAATGTACAACCAATGAAATAAATATGTTTACAATATGTTATATTTGTAAATGCAAAAAGAGATGAACTATATATATATTTAAAACACGCTGTATATGTGAATGCAAAAGCAGTGAGGTAAATCTATTTAAAATACGTCACTTATGGCCTTCACCGAACTAAAGCAGTTCAGTCAGTCGTGTGAACAATAAATAGAATTTACCAAATCTATTTAAAATACGTCGCTTTATTCCTTACTTAACTGCAGCACTACAATTTGCAAGAGATCTTTTGCAAAAAATGAATTAACCAGATGAGGTTAACAGAAAAGTTTTAGATTCTTTAACTGTAAACCCAGGTCATTGTCCTTGGGCTCATCCGAGGGGGGGGGGGGTAATTTAAATCGACACCCCCCTCTGTAAAAAACCCTCTGAAACCGGGCCTCAGACTTTTATTAAAACTGATTTAGAAAGATTTTTAGCCGTTGTATGTCAAATAAAGAACGAAGGAAACGAAAAAAAAAAAAAAGTCACTCCAAGCTAAAAACAGTTGATTTACTGTGGAACGGGCGGGAATGGGTGGGGCCTGAACTGACAACTAACGTTCGGCTCAGACAAACTGATTACCACGTGACCTCGCATTTATCGCTCTAAGTAATGTCCCTTTATCTTCAAAGAGCGAGTTCGATTTGTCACATTCTGGTGTAACGGGCAAGTAAATCAAATTTGCCAGCAAACACTGCACTAACTACGTGGGCTAACCGGGCCTGTGGATGGGCAAACACTTCAGCTGAAAACCTGAATGGCGAACCTGGCCGCGTATCAGGACCAGAACGATGAGCAAACATAATTATCATCGACCAAAACTGCGGAAAAAGAAATAGCTGGAGCTGAACAAGAAACTGTGAGGTTTTTAAAATGAGTCCGCCAATAAAACAGTGCCTTCTCGCTGAAACTCGTCATGTGAGTTTCTGTTACAAAGACGTATAAATCTGTGAAGATTAAGACTACACTCGACTGATTTTCATGAACAAATAGTGTGTGTGTTTCAATTGAAAACAAAATCTGTGTATGTATGTATGTATGTATGTATGTATGTGTGTGTGTGTATGTCTGTTGTATGTATGTGTGTGAGTGTGAATGTGTTTATGTGTATATGTGTGTGTTTATGTATTAGCGAATATTACTCTACATTCTCTCTCTCTCTGTATCTGTCTGTCTCTCTCTCTCTTTCTCTCTCTCCTTCTCTCTGTCTGTCTGTCTGCCTCTCTCTTTCTCTGCCTGTCTCTGTGTCTCTCTGTCTCTCTCTCTGTCTGTCTGTCTCTCTCTATCTGTCTCTCTCTCTCTCTCTCTCTCTCTCTCTCTCTCTCTCTCTCTCTCTCTCTCTCTCTCTCTCTCTCTCTCTCTCTCTCTCCCTCCCTCCCTCCCTCCCTGCCATATTTATATCTGTGTTTACAAACACTGGCACCAAGACGATCCATAAAAACATGACACGAAAATCACGCTTGGTGAGTTTCTGAGACGGACGTTGCCGTCGTGTGCACTGTAGCGACATCAGCAGCGGCGGAGGCACATTCTTATCTGTACTGTGTTGATTGTTCGCCAGCGACTCGAAAGAAACGGTCAATGCACAACAGCAAGAAACAGCGTATTGAGAAATCTAGTCTTTCTGACGTCTTATGAATACTAGATCTTCATCAGGACTACTCAGAGATCTTTTTATTTATTTGTTTGTTTATTTATTTATGCCACTGTTTAAGCAGTCGAATTAAATCTTTCGTTATTTTATATACACGAAAAACAAACAAACAAAAAAAAACAAAACAAAACAAAATACAAGAAAACTTTGACTTTACGTTAAAACTTTTACTTGAGTAATTCAGTCTAATAATTGAAAAAAACCTCCAAAATTATGTTTATATGGTGATGATTGTGATATACATAAATAAATAAATAAATAAATAAATAAATAAACAAACAAACCAAAACCAAACAAATAATACAAACAAACAAACAAGTAGTACCTATTTCATTATATTTGTTTTAGTGTAAACAGCTATGCAAATATGCGTCTAATGCAAACGTATTTTCAGTTAAGCGTATTTTACATAGTGTACGTATAAGTGCATTTGTTCGTTTTCACATAAATATGGAATTAAACAAATTACTACGTTTAGTCTTAAACATTATTAATGCTGCAGACTCATCAACAACTCGACAAATAACGTCGTAAACAAGACCGAAATCTTCCCGAGTCAATTATGCTCTCTAATTGACATTCCTCGCTTTAATACAAAGGGAGGCTTGAACCGCGACACCAGATTTTCCAATCATACAGAAATTAGCGAGAAATTAATGTAGTTAACCATCGCACCGCAATTTTCACTTCCGAAGGTCTCAAACCGGAGTTTTACTTATTCCGGTAGTTTGGTATTATTTTCTTTTCGTTCCTGAAGAAACAGGACACCAACGAAGACAGGACCAAGCCATCCTGACTAACGTGGCTTAAACCCAAACACCATGGTGAGAGGGTTAATACAAAAGTCAGATTCGCTGCCGGTTACGGTTAATATAAAAGTCGGATTCGCTTGTCAGTGCAATGACATCCGTGCAAGATTTGTGGCAGTCCTCTTCTCATTACCTCGTGCAATAACAGAATCAAATTCTTGACTGTAATTGACCTCGGCGACAATTGCGGCTACTTCTTCATATGCAAACGCCATTACTGTAATTGGCTGGCGGACAGTTCAAGAGCGATTACTTATTGTTTCGTTCGATTTGCGCTGATGCGCCAGGAATGGACGGTGCTTTTTAAGCAAAGTGATATTAAAAACGATTATATTATTTGTCCATTACTGAGACACAATATGAATAATGTCTGCAACAGCCGTCTGTAATTCTCCAGTATCAAGACCTTTGATAGCAAGATTTAAAGTTCAAAGGTACGCGAGTTCGAACCCATTGGCTAGCATGTCTTCAGTATCATGAGACTTAGTAACAAGAGCTTTAATGACAGAAGGTAAATCGGTTCAAAACCATTGGTTAGTAAGACTTCAGTATGTTATGATGACCAGAGATTGTAGGGCCACGTAATACATTTAGATCAGATAGATTAGGACGTAATGTTTGGAGTTTTGTGCTCTGAAGGCACATGCAGGTTCAAACACAACATTTAAAATGTCTCCGATTTAATATATGATGACGAGTTTTAAAACCAGTCTGGGTCCAGTTGTACTAAGACGTGAACATTAAATATGTGTAATATCAGCTCTAAACAGAAAAAAATAAATTGAATTTTTATCTAAACACGAATTTACATTTTTAGTTTGACAGTATACGTTTTTGTGTATGTGTTTGTTTAATATTTCTGTACACACACACACACACACACAAATACACGCACCATTATTATATATATATATATATATATATATATATATAATCCAAGCTATATATACATACATATAAACACACAAACACACACACACACACACACACACACACACACACACACACACACATACATAAACATATAATATATATAATTATAAACGCTGCATTTTATATTGTGTTTTTTTTGTTGTTATTTTTAAATATATTTTCCAAGCTTTGAATTGTTGTCTTAAGAGACATATACATTATGGAAAAGTTTATTTTCTGTCACGGTTTAAAAAGTAAGAATGAAAACTGATTACCGTTTCTTCTTCTATTCTGCTGACAAATTGCCTGTTTGGATCTTTGAATAGAGAAACATTACAAAAGACGTTCGGATACCGCATGCGGAAACGGAAAAATAATGACAAGATCTTTATATATACCAGATATATGCTAAAGAAAAAAAATATTCAATTACTTCTTTCTAGGCTAGCAGATTCAATTTACGTTACATAATTACAAAAAAACCGGCAATATGCTTTGAAGTTTTATTACAAATAGACAACTTCTCCCGAGTAAGACACGAAAGAAGAAAATTGTTTATAGAAAATGGGCTTCAGTGATAAATATATAATAAGAACAAATTGTACTGCTCGCTCTTTGAAAGGCGAACAACCAATTAACCTCGTGTAAACTGAAAAACGCAATTGATAATACACCTTTGCGACATGCGCAGAAATACATCATCTGCTTCTGTCAAAGATGACCTTTCTTTTCCCTTTCAAGTAAGATACGACGCGATTTATGTTGTAAAGGGAGGTCAGAGTGAGATATATTTTTCAGTCGTCCTACACAGCGCGTGATCTTACTTGAAACTGATGATCTTACTTGAAATGAGTGTAAAAAAAAATTAAAAAATAAAAAAAAAAAAAAAAAAAAGACGTCTTTAATCTATTGCGCACTTAACTGTAGATTAGCGTCAACAGTATCATTCTGATTTGATGTGTCGATCAAAGACTTAAAGCAGGCCACCACACATTACGTCATTGCATTCATCATCTCTGTATCTATTTTTACATCTGTTTAAATTATCAGTGTCTCCGCTCTGTTTGTCTCTCAGTTTCCCCTCATTATAGTGACTTATCTGACTACCTGTCATTCTGTGCATGCATGTATGTATGTATGTATGTATGTATGTGTGTGTGTGTGTGTGTGTGTGTGTATGTATATATGTATGTATGTATGTATGTATGTATGTATGTATGTATGTATGTATGTATTTATGTATATATGTATGTATGTATGTATGTATGTACGTACGTACGTATGTATGTATGTATGTATATATATATGTTTGTGTATGTATATATGTATGTTTGTGTGTGTGTGTTTGCATGTGTGCGTGTGTGTGTGTGTATCCACACATCTATCTATAATTCAGTTCGATATTTCTCTATATCTGTCTTTCACAGATTCTGATTATTCGTCCTGAACTTACAATATTCTATTTTACCACATTCTACGCTAGCTAGCTCACATCCATCAATATGACCGTTATGTGATACTAATACTATACACGTTTTCATATCTTATTAAACATTCAGTCCATCAGCCGAAGATTCATCTCTCTTGGACACATAACTCAAATCGTGTTCGCGTCTGCCGAACGTAATGTTAGTGTTAGTATGTTAGAATATCAGCAAGATGCTAGTCGTTTTCATTCAGTTCTCTGTACTAGGCAATGCCATTTTATACCCAATCATTCTTAATTCTAACAGTTTGACCATTACATAACTGAAGCTAGTCTTATGGAAAAAAAAAAAGACTTTCTTTACAAGAAACAAACATCGGTTTACAATATTCTAAACCATCATTCTTAACTTTAACAGCAAAACCGTTACATAACCCAGGCTTAATCTTTTGGAAACAAAAACGTATTTACTTTATTTATATCATTGCTAGGACAAGCAGTATACGATACACGAACCTAAGACCTATCATTCTTAGTTTTAAATAGCTTAACCATTACTTAACCGAAGCTAGTGTCATGAAAAAAAAAAAAAAAAAAAAAAAAAAAAAAATTCTTTATTTATATCACTGCTACTACGAGGAACATAGATCTATCTGTACTCGAATCTGCAACCTGTCATTTGTAATCCCAGTAGCTTAGCCAGTACGTGACTTGGGCTGGTCTTACGGAAAGGTTATTTATTTTATGGTCTTCTAGTAATGTCATATTAATTGAAGCCAGTCGTGTTGGGTTATGAAGAACACTGATATTTTGGACAAAAGAAAATTGAACGGTGTCTAGCTGAAATGATCTCGGTGGATTTATAACACTTAATGATATATTAGTGTCAGACACACACACACACACGCATATTGATTGAAAACATGCACGTAATCGAGAGCACGTTCGCATATACATATAGTGTGTGTGTGTGTGTGTGTGTGTGTGTGTGTGTTTATTAATGACATAATAATAATATATATACTCATGTATCTAAATAAATATACATTCAGACATCACAAGCGCACATACATACATACATATATTCATATCTATGTACATATACCTGCATATATATATATATATATATATATATATATATATATATATATATATATATATATGTTCATTACGATCCAAAAAAAAAAAAAAAAAAAAAAAAAATAAAATAAAATAAAATAAAATAAAATAAATAAATAAATAAACAAATAAATAAATTAATAAATAAATGAAGAAAGAATGAAGGAAATGAAGAAATTAAGAAGAAAAAAACAACAAAAAAAAAAAAAAACAAAAAAGCAATAAATAAAAAATAAAATAAATAAAGATAAAATAAAATAAAAGTTCATCTAGACTAGACGGTCGTTTCCTCCGAAGACCTAAGTAAAACAGATGTGTCGATAGTCTTTATTGGATATCGTGTCTTTATTAACCCGCTTACACTCGCTCGGATAAAGTCGTGAAATCTATCCCTTCTCGCAGCAGACGACGAAATCCTCCCGCCTCGACAAAATACCGTTCAGCCGATTATTTTTTATCAACTCGCTAAGAAGTGGGAACTTCTTCACACCTCACGTCTCCGATTTTACAAGCGAATAAACAAATAACCGCGATTTATAGTTATTTACACTAATAGAGGAATTAATTTTCTGTGCGATGCGCGCAAACTCCCGCTCGCCGATGTAGGTTTTCTTCGGTTGTTCTCGTTACTTATTTCGTTAATTCCCGGGCTTGGCAGGGATAAGTAAGAGAGGTTGATGAGTCTTTTCGCTTCATTAGAGGTAATTTAATATATCACTGTGTAATGACAACAGATGAAGTGAGTAAGTCGCGATAAGAAATATGATTAGATGGGAGGCGATAATCGAAGGATCGATTAATCGAAGAAGATGATGAAATACATTTCTTTTTATCGATATCTGTCTGAAAGGTTTTAATTAATTGAAATGGTGCAGGAGGAGTAGGAAGAAGATAATAAGACGAAGGAGAAAAGAAAAAAAAAAGAAGAAAAAAAAAAAGAATGAAAAATAGAAGTAGTATCACCTAAAAAAGAAAACAAAACCATAAACAAAATAATACAAAATAAAAAGAAAAGGTAAAGATAACAAAACTAATTAAGTAACTAAATAAAAACAGATAAACAGACAAACAAACAAACAAATAAATTAATTAATTTATATGCATTTAAAAAAAAAAGAGGAAAGGTTATGGAAAAAAGAAGAAGAAGAAAGAATGAAAATATAATGAAATTAATAAAAAAGAATAGAACAGTAATCAATTTTCATAAATCTTACAAAACTGTATACATATTCAGAGAGAGAGAGAGAGAGAGAGAGAGAGAGAGAGAGAGAGAGAGAGAGAGAGAGAGAGAGAGAGAGAGAGAGAGAGAGAGAGAGAGAGAGAGAGAGAGGAGAAGGAAGAGAAACAGAGAGAGAAAGGCACAATGAACCATAGAAAGATTGAGTGACAGGCAGACGGAGAGAGAACAATAACAATAATGGGCGCCCTCTGGACTCAGTCTGCTCAAAGTGAAAGAGGAGATGACGTTAATTTTATTACGAGAATCAGCTGGAGACTTATATGAACCAGCAATTACTTACAAGATAATTATATACAGCTAATTTGCTGCGGCGTTTTCATGTTTGGAATTTGTTAAGTTATAATTGTTGTAATATATATATTTTTTTTTATTACGGAGAGGTGAACTATAAATGAAATTTATAATTACAAAGTGTGATGTACATACATACCAACATATATACAAACACACACACACACAGAGAGAGAGAGAGAGAGAGAGAGAGAGAGAGAGAGAGAGAGAGAGAGAGAGAGAGAGAGAGAGAGAGAGAGAGAGAGAGAGATAATGATGATGACAATGACAACGACAACAATAACGACGACAATAATAACAATGACGACGACAACATCAACAGTAACAACAACAATAACAGCAATAATAAATACTTTTACTACTAATAAAAATAACAACGACGACAACGACAGTGACTTCAATGTCTTCGTAATAAAGCAATTCTTCTTCAGTTTTATAACGTTTCCTCTGATTTGTTTTTACGATATCAAACATAGACAGTTTTTATTGCTTTCCTCCGCTGTTCTGCTCTGTTTTAACGTCGTTTTTAGTGTGTTCAGAGTTCTAGTTATCTCCATCTAGTCTAATGTGGCAGTCCTCTCTAAGCTGAAACTGCCAGACTGAAACGAATGTCTGGTACGGACATCTGTGACATTTTTAGCTCGCCAACTTTGTTTTTCATTTAACCAACGTTTCGCTAAGTCTGGTCGAACATAAAACAGATAACCAACTTACATACTTACAGACGTATGCAGACCAGCTATATATAAATGAATCAAAATTCTTTTTATCTGTAAGAAAAATGTCAACTTCAGAGCATCATGACTGTATTATCGTTATCTTTCCATGGAAAGTGGTTGCAGTCAGGATTCGAACCAGCTTACTAACAATATTAATGATAAAACCGTAACATTTCTATAACTGAATAACCTTTCCCTTCGTTAAGTATAAAACCACAGAAACTCGATCATTCTGGATTTGAAATGGGTTTATGAAATGGGTGACGTTCTTTGAATGAATTTGCTACTTCTACGTCACATTGATTCTCTAACGATGTGTTCTTTTCCGTAAGTGGATTCGATCCCAGGTTATTTGACACGATTACAGTATCGATGATGCAGCAGCTATCGACTCCAGAATGGTCAGTTTCACTAAAATGGCCGCGATTCTCAAGTTCAGTCCAGCTGCTCCAAATGTCATCGTCGAATAGGATTCATCATTGTCCAGGCGGCACCATCAACGGAAACCTATTCATGAAAATACTGCTTGTTAAAAGGCAGCCGAGCACAGCTCGTATTCGGTTATATGATCTAATCCAGCAGCACTAACAAGTTTACGTACAGTGGACGGAGATGGACAGACTGCAAAGTGCATTCGCTAAAGCAATTACGGAGTGAATCGAAAATGTCCGACGTTTCTCCGTACCAATTTGAGCGAGCGTCTTAACACCCCGGTAAGGAAATTGGAAAAAAAGAAAAAGAAAAAGAAAAAGAAAGTCGCCTTTCGCCTTCGGCCACGTTGACCCGATAGAAGGACACTGGTGGTGTTGGTGATGTCCGGCTTCACGCCATCATAATATTTATCCAGTTGATCTGAAGGTTTCGTGAGGTTTTGGGGGCAAAGGGAAGGTGAATAATGGAGTAGTAACACGTTTTTAGGACATATGTGGGGGAAGAAAAAAAGAAAGAAAAAAGGTTCATACAGAAATATCCATAGTCAAAAAGGCAATTATTAAAACATCTTTAAAAATGGTTAAACAAACGAACAATACCATCAACAACCTATCTCAACAACAAAAAAAAAAAAACAAAATAAAATAAAATAATAAAAATAAAAATAAATAAATAAAAAATATTAAAAAATAATTAAAAAAAAGTAAAAAAGTAAAAATTAAAAAAGAACAATAAAAATATTTAAAAACTCCCCCACGCCAAAAACAAAAACAAAGACACAACCAAACAAACAAAGAAACAAACAAAACAAAACAAAAAAGATCTACAATACCAGTAGTTTTGGACATAAAATAATAATCGTAATTACAGCAACAGTGGAAGTTATAAAAATAGCTGAAGATGTGGCAACAGTTGTAGTAATAACAGTTGTAGTAATAACATCTGTTGTTGAAGTTGATTGGTAATAATTGTAGTAATAATAACTGTTGTAAGTTGATTGGTAATAATCGTAGCAATAGCGGTAATAAACACAACAAGCGAAAAGAATAATAAATACACACGAACTCAAAGAAGTGCCGATTGTGACGTCATATTTTTGAACAAGCTATAACGTCATAGACAGTTGTACGTTCTTTACAACAAAGTTTACTAATATAATGATGTGATGTCATACACAGATGCATACCATAAAATAAATAAATAAATAAATAAATAAATAAATAATAATAATAATAATAATAATAATAATATATATCTTCGTTTTTCAGTTATCGTTCTTTGTATGGATGTAAAAGGATCAACTGACTGTATTGCAAATGGCGTCGAAACTTTCGTTGGCAACAACGCATGCGTTCTTCACTTTTTCCACCTCACAACTGCAGTATGCCCTAACGGACGTGAAGTCGGACGAACTGACGAAACCTGTCTACATCAAAGACAACGTGAACATCATGGAAAGCGTGTTTGTTTTAATGGCGAAGTTCCCCAACGATTCGAATTTGACCACCGAAGTGAACTCAAATCAAAGCCAATCAGAAATCGTCATCGAAGACTCTATACTGTTGTTAGCGCATACTCTGAAAAACTACCTCAATAAAAACGACAGCGAGTTTCTGAACACCACAGGCATGGCGTTGCTGATGAGAAACTTCAGCTACGACAGCCACCTTGGTAGGATTACTATCAACAACAACGGCTACGTGCTGTCGGATTATCACATGCACGACTACAACGTTCAAAGTGGCCTTTTTCAACGTTCCATTGAGCTCCTGGCAGAGACCGAATACAACTGGTCGATGGTGCACGTTAAGGACGTCTTGTGGCCAGGGGACATAATTCTTGAAAAGGATGTATGTTTCAAAAGAGACGCCTCCTGTAGCTTTATTGTACAAGCAGGTGAGGTATAGTGTGCTAATTAAATACAGTTCTATTCCATTCAACTGTAGATGTGATCTATTCCCTTTAAACGCACATGTGCTTCTATTCCCTTTAAACGTAGATTTGGTTCTATTCCCTTTAAACGCACATGTGCTTCTATTCCCTTTAAACACAGATTTGGTTCTATTCCCTTTAAACGTAGATTTGGTTCTGTTCCCTTTACATGTAGATTTGGTTCTATTCCCTTTAAACGTAGATGAGGTTCTTATTCCTTTTAAACGTAGATTTGGTTCTATTCCCTTTAAATGAAGATGTGCTTCTTATTCCTTTTAAACGTATTTGGTTTCCCTTTAAACGTTCCCTTTATTCCATTTAAACGTAGACTTGGTTCTATTCCCTTTAAATGAAGATGTGCTTCTTTTCCTTTTAAACGTAGATTTGGTTCTATTCCCTTTAAATAAAGATTTGGTTTCTATTCCCTTTAATTTGTATATTAGATTTGGTTCTATTCCCTTTAAACGTAGATGAGGTTCTTATTCCTTTTAAACGTAGATTTGGTTCTATTCCCTTTAAATGAAGATGTGCTTCTTATTCCTTTTAAACGTAGATGTGCTTCTATTCCCTTTAAACGTATATGTGCTTCTATTCCATTTAAACGTAGACTTGATTATATTCCCCTCAAATGTAGACGTGGTTCTAATCCCTTTAAACATAGATGTGGTTCTATTCCTTTTAAACGTAGATTTGATTATATTCGTTTTAAATGTAGACGTGGTTCTAATCCCTTTAAACGTAGATGTAATATTTCCTTTAAATGAAGATGTGCTTCTATTCCATTTAAACGTAGATGTGGCGAACAATAAATTAATACAGTGTTGTCATACTTCAAAGGAATTATTTATTTTCTAGATACTTACTGGCGAAGTTAACAAATAGTTTAAAGGTGATTTATAATAATAATATTAACAATAGTAATAGTAATAATAATAAAAATGAAAAGAAATGTTGGTGGCTAACCTTTCCAAATAATAAAGTACGTGTGTGTTTGTGTGTGTGTGTGTGTGTGTGTAATATTACAAAATCTTTGGTATTTTATTTAAAGGGAATAATAATTAGAATAATAATAAAACACGAGAAAACCAAATTTTAATAGAATCTAACAGAACTGTACAACAAATATACATCAAGTTATAAGCGGAAAGTGGAAATTTAATTACCATCCCCTTATTAAAAATATGGATTCCTCATTTTTATTATTTTCATTATTTTTTTTCTAGGTATTAGTACACTGTACATTATTGTGATTGTTGTAGCAGCTTTTGGCTTCATTTTCATTGTCATCGTGACTGCTATATTAGTAAGGTAGGTACATTTTACTGTAAATTATTGTATTTATTTATGTATCTATCTATCTGTCTGTCTGTCTGTCTGTCTGTCTGTCTGTCTGTCTGTCTGTCTGTCTATTTATTTATTTATTTATCTACATATCTATTTATTTATTTATTTATTTTCGAAGGATACATTGTTGTGCTGTATAAAGAAGATTTTTTCATAAAACTTCAAAACACAGACAAATATATACACAAAATGAATAAATGAAGGAAGAAACAAAACATAACGACCAGAATAAAATATTAATTAAAAATAAATAGTAAGTAATTAAGTAAGAAAGTAAGTTAGTAAATAAGTAAATCCATAAATAAAATATATATATAAAAATATAAACAAGTAAATAATTAGAAAATAATAACACCAGTGGAAAAAAAAAAAAATAATAATAATAAATAAATAAATAAATAAATAAATAAATAAATAAATAAATAAATAAATAAATAAAATGAAATAAATAAAAACGAAAATAGATGTTCACCGGTCAAAGCCCGAAAGTTATTTGACGTCATTATCATTATTACGCCATTTATATTTAATCATCGGGTTTTTTTTTTTTTTCGGAACACAAGAGAGCAATATATATATTTTCAAGCAAATCACTTTAAAAATACTTCACATCAAATTCGGCGGATGGTGACTAAACAGTATCATACAAAATGTAATTGCGCTACATTTGTGTGACCTTTTCTCGTACAGAATAGATCATTTAGTTTGTTTTTCTTTTCTGAAATTCATTACCGCACAGGCTTTGATTGCTGTAAAGATGAGGTTTGTAAATAAGGTTTTACAAAGTAAAAGTAATTAAACAGAGTAGCAACAATGCAAACACAGATATGAAAACGAAATATTCAGTTGCAAACACAGTTTCATGAAATAACTTCTGCGGGTATTGACTTATAACGATTGTGCATTCTGTGAAAGATAACTGGAAGGACATTATTATGTGATTAATGATACAGACTTTATATTGCACTGAACTACAGGCTAAATTAATAAATAAAAAAGACAAATACGTGCATATGTAATCATTAACTTCGCATAACAATGACAGTAGCAACAGCAACAACATCATCATGAACATAACAACATCAACAATGGCATCACCAATATCAGCAACAACAACAAAACAAAACAAAATAATAATAATAATAATAATAATAATAATAATAATAATAATAATAATAATAATAATAATAATAATAATAATAATAATAATAGCACAGTAGTAGTAGTAGTAGTAATAGCAATAGTAGTAGTAGTGGTAGTAGCAGTAGCAGTAATAGTATTAGTAATTATAAATAAATAAGTAGTTAAGTCGTAAGTGAGTAAGTGAATAAATACGACACCTGAAATCAGTTATTATGTGTAGTTTATTCGATCTTGTGATTACGATCAAACAAACACAAACAAAATTAATCAAAACCGTTCTATCACTTTTTTTTTTTTTTGTTTTTTTCACTACTGATATCGCGAAGATATTCACAGTTTTGTTCAAACCGCTCGTCTGAAAAATCAACAACTTCCAATCAGCAGATCCATCCATCACGCTTACTCCCTCTGGAACAAAAAGCGTCAGCCAATTTCCTCCAGCCAGAACAGTCGGGGGAAAGTTATCTCAGTTCATGACTTGTCTTGCCAGCCATGTAATCACTCCAGGTTCTGTTTGTTCTTCGCAGAGAGAGGAGAGCCGGTTTCAAACATGATTTAAACAAACCACACAGTTTACGGTTTCGTTGGTATAAAAGGCGCCGTGTTTGGTTTTTACGCTAATTTTTTTTTTTTTTTGAGTTTCTTTTCCTGTTTTTATTTATTTATTTATTTATTTATTTATTTATTTATTCATTTTTTATTTTATTTTTTTATTATATATATATATTTTTATTATTTATTTACTTTTATTTATTTATATATTTACTTATTTATTTATTTATTTATTTATTTATTTATATTTTATTTATTTATTTTTTTTATTTATTTATTTTTTTTTTATTTATTTACATTATTTTTATTTATTTTTATTTTATTTATTTATTTATTTATGTATGTATTTTGTTTTATTATTATTATTTTTTTTTATTATTTTTTTTTTCATATTCATATTTTATTTTTATTTTTATTTTTATTTTATTTATTTATTATTCTTTGTTATTAACATTTAAAAAAGATCCTGAAATAGCTACGTTTTCATTGGAGAACAGTATTGTTTCAAAAATTCGTCGGTGTTGTTGCTAAATATAATATTCAACAGTAACATCTGCCAAACAAAGTCTGTTCAGTATCTCTGGTCTTCACACTTCAGTCTAATGAGCCATCACAAAATTACACCCAATCCTTACACACTTTTATTTAGGAGACAAAGGAACCGTTACCAACCATTTTCCTCTCAATCTAAACCAAGCATTGGCAAGTTTTATAAATTATTTAACTCTAAAAAAAGATGGTGTCTTTAGAAAACTTTCTATTTTCTGTAATCTAATCCTCTGGCTGATATATATATATATATAAAATGAACTGGTTTTCAGTCTGAAGTAATGCTTCTAAATTCTGGTGTAGTTGCTGTTTGCTATTAACGTTTCGTTAAACAGGGATTTGTCTGATGTCTCCTCCTGTCTTAGATTTTGCAGTCTTAAGGAGTTGTATTAAAAAGTTATCTATAGACTGTTAATTTTACCAAGTTGGAGGTCTAAAGCTTTCTACACGCTAGGGCTTCTGGGTGCTAAAGGGTCAAATTTAATTATTCTCGATTACTTCCTGTCACCAATAACACCTCTAGAACTTTCCCTAACTCGCGTGTTCTGAGTCTGAAGGGACCAAGCAAAATTTAATAGTCATTACACAATTAATTCGCCTATTAACCCTTTAATATGAAGATCTTTAAACCTTTCAGTGACTTAGTTCCTAGACGCGTCTAAAACCAGCTCGACCGACAATGTAGAGAAAGTAAAGACGTTTTACCGCATAGTCATTACCTGTTAATACTTACCGTACATACCCGAGAAGGCGTGTCATTTCTCTTTGATGCGATATACAAACAGTATTTTCCTTGTAGTTCGATAAATACATATTTATACAGCGAGAGAGTAATGGGAATTCCTCGCCGTAGTTTCTGGCTGGTGTTTGTTTTTGTCATTTCACTCGCACTTTCAAATAGATGTTTGTCTTTAACTGCTCTCATTTGCCAAGATGAGACTTTAAAGTAGAATCTGATGCGAAAGAGATAATGAATTGTATTGGTGATAATGGCGTCTTAATTTTAGTAGCTAGAGGCATTTCGTCTGTAGTAGTAGTAGTAGTACTGAAAATGGTAGTTGCTGTGGCTGTAGTAATTGTAGAAATTGTTGTTGTTGTAGTATTAGAAATTGTAGTTGTCGTAGTGGTAGTATTTGTAGAAATAATACTTGTTGTAGTAGTAGTATTTGTAGAAATAATAGTTCTGATAACTGTGGAAATAGTGGTTGTAGTAGTTGTAGTTGTTGTAAAAATAGTAGTTGTAGTAATTCTAGTTGTAGTAGTAGAAGTAACTGTAGAAGTAGTAGTTGTGGTAATATTTGTAGAAGTAGTAGCTGTAGTAGTTATGGTTGTTGTAGCATTTGAAATAATTGTAGTGGTAGTAGTAGTAGTAATTGTAGAAATAGTTGTAGCTATTGTAAAAGTAGTAGTTGTGGTATTTGTAAAAACAGTAGATGTCGTAGTAGTTGTTATTGTTGAAACAACAGTTGTGGTAACGATTGTAGAAATATTAGATATGAAAGTTGTAGTATTTGTAAAAGTAGTTGTTGTCGTAGTAGTAGTAATTGTAGAAGTAGTGGTAATGGTATTAATTGTGGAAATAATAGTACCTGTGGTAATTGTAGTATAAGCATTAATATTAATTTTTCAAAGCTACAGTTGAAAAATAATAATAATAAAAAAAATTAAACAAAATTAAACAAAAACAATTGATGGAGAAATAATAAAATAAATAATAATAAAAAAGAAATAAAAGATAATAAATAAAGAAGTTAAGAAAGAAAGAAAGAAAGAAAGAAAGGATTAAAGAAAGAAAAGTAAAGAAAAAATCGATGACAAAATCATTAACAATAATAATAATAATAATAATAATAATAATAATAATAATAATAATAATAATAAAAATAATTATAATTATAAAAGATATTGTAGACATAAACTGAAATATACTACTCTTCTTTTTTCCTTTTTCTTTAAAAAAATTAAAATAAAATAATAAAATAAAATAAAAAATCTAATTACATGATTTAAGGCACATCATCAGTTGGGATCATTTATTTACAACGTATTTTATTCGCGGCGATTAAGAATCAATCATTGTCGTCATACGTCAATAACAACTCCTTGGTAATGGAAATATTTTCATCCTGTGACGTCACAGATACACTAATCATTCGTTATTAATATATTGTTATTTTATTGTCTGTCATTTTATATCATCTTAATTTGTTTGTTTTTCAGCCAGTGTTTCTTCCTTCAAATAAAAAAGAAAAAAAAAAAGAGAAAAGTTACTTTCTATTTGTGTGTGTGTGTGTGTGTGTGTGTGTGAGTGAGAGAGAGAGAGAGAGAGAGAGAGAGAGAGAGAGAGAGAGAGAGAGAGAGAGAGAGAGAGAGAGAGAGAGAGAGAGCAGTAACAAAGATAAAGAAAAAAAATAGAAAACAGAAAAAAAAGAGAAGAAAATAAAATGGTTAATAATGATAATAAAAGTAATAATATAACATCGATATAACTTTTACAATTTAGGATAAAAAGTATATATTGATTATGTGAGGTAATTAAATGAAGCTAATGTATACGAATGCTATTAAATAGAGGAAAATGTTTTTAAATAGGAATTTAGAATAACGTTATAACATTAGATTCATGTAAGGCTTACGATTGTTTTTATTATTTTTATTTTATTATTATTTTTTGTAATTTTTTTTTATAATTTACTTTCTCTTTTTATTTTATTTTAATAAATATATATACATATAAGTAAACCCTTTTATTCGTTAAGACTCAGAATACAATTTCATTTCTACCGACTTTAAAAAAAAGCCTAAAAATTCACAGATTTTCTCTGTTCTTAATCATTATGCCAAAACCAAGCTTAATAATGCATTATTAACACAATTCATTCATTCTGTCTTTCCTTTAATCATTATGCCAAAATGTAGTGCATGTGACACATAAATAACTGTTGCTAAATTATTCTCTGTTAAATATGCGCTGAATTATTAAAATATCTGTTTTCAGGAAACACATTGCGAAGAAAGAAATGACGAGAGGTCCAAACAAAATTTTATTACAACCTTCCGATTTGACCTTTCTGTTGAAGAAAGATATGGGGAAAGGTTCTCGTTCAGGGGTAAGTACTACACCCCCTTCACACCCCTCTTCACCTCCCTGTGGAATTTAAAAAAAGAAAAGAAATAATACTGCCAAATAATCTGTTGCTGAAGTACATCTGTCTGTCTGTTTTTTTTTTTATTTTTTTTTTTTTCAAATAACAATTTGTAATAGTGAAAACAAAACGACAAAAGATTATTATCAGAATTTATGGCAGTGAAAAATAACATTATCATAATTTATGACAGTGAAAATAACATTATCATAATTTATTTCGAGAAAATGATAGCATGGCTAATTTGAAGAAAAAAACAAAGACACCTCGTACCATTCATACCCCACCCCCCAAAAAACAACAACAAAATTATCATAATAATTAATATCGAGTAAACAGTATAGAATAAGTTTCCAGATTTGCAAAAAAAACAAAAACAAAAACAAGAAGAAAACTAGTAAAACTAAATAATTAACTAACTAACGAAATCATTATGAAAATAGCAACAATAATAATAAAAATAATAAATAAATAAATAAATAATAATAATAATTGTAATAACAGTTTCATTAATAATAATAATAATAACAATTTCATTAATAATAATAATAATAATAATAATAATAATAACAATTCAATAATAATAATAATAATAACAACAATAAAAACAACAAAGAAACAAAATATGTTTTTTTTTTTTCTTTTTTAATATAAAAATTGGTTAACTGTACATCTAATTTATGATGTTTTAAATTAGAATCTTTGAAGTCATTCATCATTCTTTTTCTTCGTTTATTTTTAACTATTTTGTTTTGCAGACGTTTTGAATTGTATTATTCTGTACTAGGAAAACACTGAAAGCAAAAGAGAAATTATAAACAAAAACAGAATGAAGTGTTTTGCATTGAACGCCCAGACTGCTGGCGGTGTTATCAATTTTTGTTCCTTGTTTCAAAAATAACGCGTCTATTTTCACTCTTTTAGAAAAAAAAAAAAAAAAAAAAAAAAAAGTCATTAATAAATGAAAAACGATAACATTCTTCGGGCTATTAAATCCGATACAAAGATCTTAAATTATAAAGAAAATTATATTACGTATTTATCAAAGGCTGATAAGCCTCCTAAACATCTCCTAGGCTGATTCTGGCTCATAATACAACGTTTTGATGTAAAGAAGACTATGTGCACAACACACAACATTACACTATTTAATAATTATCTTTCATTATCATCCACAATTCAGAGTATCAGATAAACCAAAGTAAAATAATGATCTGGAAGGTAATACAGCAGAAAGCTAGCTTGGAAAATTAATATAAATTATTATGAAATTTCTTTAACATCTAACTAATACAGTGTTTTTTTTTATTATTATTATTATTTTTGGCCAATTTTTGGTCTGTTAACAACCATCAAACTAGTTTAATTAATCTACCTTATGATTTCTGTAATGACCAAAATGGTCTATTTCACGTTCCAACCGGAGTCCCACGATTCGTTTGTCAAAATGAGCATTATAAAGTTGACTGACTGTCAGAAGATGAATATATAAAAATATATAATATATAAAAATATATTAAAATATACAAAAATATACAAAAATATATAAAAATATATGAAAAAAATATATAAAAATATATAAAAATATACAAGAATATATAAAAATATATAAAAATATACCAAAATATACCAAAATAGCGTTCAAGCTAAGCGATGAAAAGAATTCATGGACCGTTGATTACGGGTTTCTTCTTTGATAACGACCTTGATATAAAAGTAATGATCACTAATCTAATAATAGTTCAGATACATTTTAGAGATATGTTGAGGTCTTGTGAACAAACACTGATTCATTTTCTACTTACTTTGATTTTTTTTATATTAAAGGTAGGATTTGAACCTCTGTATTTATATCGGTGGTTCATTCATGTGATGAACAACATTATTTTGAGGCGAATGATACCGGAGAGAGTAAAACGAAAATTACAAGACATCAACTGAAAAAAAATTATATAATAATAATAATAATAATAATAATAATAATTTTTAAATAATAAAAAAAAAAAAAGGAAGAAAAAACAAAAAAGCAAACAACACAACCCCCACAAAAAAAAAAAAAAAAAAACAAGGAAGTTAGCCTGAAATGACTAAAAGAAATTATTTTGGGGTCTTTGAAAAAAAAAAAAATAAAAAAGATAAAAAAAAAAAAAAAAAAATTAAATTTAAAAAAAGAAAAAAGAAAAAAACCCAAAAGAGTGAATGAAATTTTGATATCAAAATGCGTGAACGTATCGTTAGACAGAGATTAATTTATTTATTTTCGTTTCGTTTCGTTTCAGACAATGTCGAAGAGTACAGTTTTAGACAAACCAGACATACTTCGCGGATCCGAGCCAAACAAATCACTGCCAAGTTTACACGAACTCAGTGACTACACAGAGATAGCCAGATACAACGTGAGTACCCGAACGTCTGTCAGTCTGCGTATCAACGCGAAAGATACGTAGACAGAGAAAGACAGATAGATACAGGGAGAAAGAAAATGAAAGAGAGAGAGAGACTGGTAGATAGAAGAAAAAAAATACAAAGGAGAAAATAGAGAAAGAGACTAAGAGAGAGAGACATACGCAGAAGGTTAAATAATAATGCTTAGTTTGTGAGAAAAAGATTATAAAGTGTGTGTGTGTTTGTGATAGACAGACAGAGAGAGAGACAGAGACAGAGAGAGAGACACAGAGAGAGAGACAGAGAGAGAGAGAGCGAGAGAGAGAGAGAGAGAGAGAGAGAGAGAGAGAGAGAGAGAGAGAGAGAGAGAGACAGAGAGAGAGAGAGAGAGAGAGAGAGAGAGAGAGAGAGAGAGAGAGAGAGAGAGAGACAGAGAGAGAGACTGTTTTTGATTCTGGCTTTAACAACGTTATAACACGAAGACTAGCGTCTGTTCGAACACACTTATTTATGTAAAGACGGGAAACTCTGGCTTGCGAACCAAACCAATATCCCCAGCAGAGTCCTCTGAATACGTCCCAAAGTGTTATTTAATTAACTGAATTGTTGTGCTTGAAACGTGTTGTCTACTAAACACGAAACTTAAAACCAGAGCAGTACCAAGGATTTGCATACGAGAAAGCCAAAGCACAGCCTCGCCGGAGAATTCCATTAAGGGAGATAATTAGCACTAATGCAAGCACTGTTTTGGAAACATTTCAACCCGAAAATTGAATGGTGTAAGCTCTCTAGTGGTGCAAAATTCACATCTCGCGAGACTATGATGAGATTTGATGGCTGGTCAAAACAGAATCAAAAACAAAATTAATTCAGAGCTGAATGCTCGTTAAACAGAGTTTTAGTCTTTCTTTTATTGTTTTATCATTCTTACTTTGCTTCGCTTCTTTTTTTTTTTTTTTTTTTTTTTTTTTTTTTGAACAGTATTCATTAATCATTCGTTTTTTTTTTTTTTTAATTCTTTTTTCCTTCGATTCTTCTTTCTCTTTCTTCTTCTCATAGAATAGTCATTAGAGTTTTAGTGTTTCTTTTATTCTGTTTACTTTCTTTTCTTCCTTCAACATTTTTTTTCCTTCAGTTAAAGTGTACTTTGAAATTTTTTCTATTCTTTTCGTTTCAATCACTTTTCTTCTGCTGTATGCACTTTTTAAATAAATATTTGCTTTTGCTTTCATTTTTTTTCCTTCAGTGCTATTTCTTTTCTTCGTTTCTTCAATGTAAGTTAAATCTTGTTTTTGTCTTTTACTTCTTCTATCTTTTATCTTCAATATTTTCTTCAGAATTTTATTCTTTCTTTCCTTTCAATTCTAAATAGTCTTTTAGATTTTATTATTTGTATTTATATTTAAATTATTCCATTCTAATATCATTTTATTACTACTACTACTACTACTACTACTACTACTACTACTACTACTACTACTACTACTACTATTACTCCTACTATTGCTATTACTACTACTGTTACTACTGCTACTGATAGTCTATGTTTTTTGTCATTCGCTTCTTCCTTCATTTGCCTTCTTTCTTTTTTTCTTTTTTTTTTTTTTTTTTTTTTTTTTACTATCTGTCTGATTTTGATGGTGAGGTATTTTATTTTTATTTTATTTTTGTTTTCTTTTTTATCATTTTTTTATATACAAACATTTTTTTCACGTTTATAAAAAATATTAAGAAAAAACAAAACAAATGAGTGAAAAACAAATAAATAGTCTTTTTTTTGAACTTGCCATTTAGGACTTTCTTAAACTGTATGACAAAAAAAAATAAAAAAAAATGTCTCTTCCATTGGTGAGATTAGATCCCGTGCAAGTCTTTGTGACGATCACTCTGGTCATATATGACGTAACTGATATGTGGTTATAACGTAAGCCTCACCTTGGATCCTCTGGTACGGACGTTTCGCGAGATATTAGGATGTTGGCGAAGTTTGCTCGTAGCGTAAATTATCGTCCTTCAAAAATGATTAGTAAAACTTCTGTTCCTGACATAAAATCGATCAACTTAGCAATTTTCATCTCAAATGGAAGATGTGTCCACGTGCAACGGACGACGTTACTGAGTTTGTCGTCTGTCACTGAAAAGAAGCGTGTCTGGCGTCTCCATCATCGTCGTCGTCGTCATCGTCATAACAGTAGCAACAACGACAACGACAACAGCAATAATAATGATAATACGATTATTACATTACCGTTCGTAGTATTTCTGGTTTCCAATTTCTCTCTCTCTCTCTCTCTCTCTCTCTCTCTCTCTCTCTCTCTCTCTCTCTCTCTCTCTCTCTCTCTCTCTCTCTCTCTCTCTCTCTCTCTCTCTCTCTCTCTCGCACATATATGCAGGCAATATAATAATTGTAAAATATGTTTCATGTTTTATTTTTGATGCAGGGAGATCTAGTTCATGTTAAAGAACTGAGGATAAAAGGGTTTGAAGTGAAAAGTAAAACAATGACACAGATTCGCGTGGTAAGTACACAAATTAATAATAATTACAAAAAAAATAATAATAACAAAATAATAATAATTAAAACAAATAATAATAATAAAAAAAAAAAAAAAAAAAAAAAAAAAAAAAAAGCTCTCTCAAAAAAAAAAAAAAAAAAAAAAAATAATAAAAACAGAAAAGTACTACTGTACTTTAAAAAAAGAAAATAGCAATCCAATTTTATTACTCTTATTATTATTGTTTTTTTTTTTTTGGAAATCTTTTTCGCACAAAACAACAATTTATACTTCACTGACGTAATTACTTAATTTCTTTAATTTGAAAATCAATAACATCTCTATCTTTTCTCTTAGCTTTAATTATTTTCTGTGCAATTAAGTAACTTAAGAAAAATCCTATAATAGAGATAAAATGAACGGTTGCAAGTCGAGAAGTTGGTTTAAAGCCAGACACGGAAATTATTAATTTTCCTTACTTCGTTTATTTTTGTTCACTTAATATTATTATTTATTTATTTATTTATTTATTTATTTATTCATGTCATTTAAACTGTTGTTGATACTGTTATTATTATTAATATTATTATTATTAATATTATTATTATTAATTAATTTATTTATTTTGTCATTTAAATTGTTGTTGTTGTTGTAGTTATTATTATCACCATTATTATTATTATTATTATTATTATTATTATTATTATTATTATTATTTATTGTTAATGCTATTTTCGTTGTTGTTGTTGTTGCTTTTATTATTATTATTATCCGCCACATCATCATCACCATCCTAATATTCATGTTAATGTTCATTCTGCTTGTTACTGTTTTAACACTGAATCACAGCTATTGTTTACTTATTTCTTTATCTAGCTGAGAGATCTAAGACATGAAAACATAAACCCGTACGTCGGTCTGTTGGTTGATCCTGTCCATTCAGCCATAGTGAGCGAATACTGCAGCAGAGGAAGTCTGGAGGTAAATATCCCTTCTCTATTTTCTTCCTTTCTTCCTTTCTTCCTTCCTTCCTTCCTTCCTTCCTTCCTTCCTTCCGTCTTTCTTTCTTTCCTTCAGTCATTCATTTATTCTTTCCTTTGTCTGTTTCTCTTCTTCTTCTTCTTCTTCTTTTATCATTCTTTTATTATTGTCTGTCAAACTGTTTTTGCTATACGTTCGAGTCTCGTCAGCGGCATCTGACGGGTTTGTGAGGTCGTGATTGAACTTTGTCCTCCTGCGCCAGTGCGTTCCCGAATATTGTCTATGAGCAGAGTCTATTCAGACGTACATAAGACACAGAATATTCAAAATCCTAAATTGCACACATACATACATACATACATACATACATACATACATACATACATACAATTTATATACTTGTAATTAAATCAATAACTTTCGCTCATTTAGTGTATTATAAATAATTTAGCGAATTTCTAGCACTACTTGATTAAAGATTCAACAAGTTAGCTGAAATCATGTGCCAAAAACAATGGATTTGAAGACTGGTTAGTTAGAAGAGAATATACATCGGTCATGCATCTCTCTGATTAAATTTTAAGTTGAGGCGGTTAGATAGACGCGATCCTAATACCTACAGGTTAATATCAACCGTGTGATTCTGAAACTCTTGTTTTATACGTTGCAGTCCTCAATATCTTCTCATAGTTAGAGAAACTCTTATAATAAGTCGGCCATTTTTTAATCCTGAAGTACTGACCGGGGTTAATTATAGATGTCAGATAACTGACAGTGACTGTTGTTACGAATACCGTAATTTTACGACAAATCTGGCATTCGTCGTCGGTAAATATCGACTGTTCGAACGATCGGAAAATACTCTCGTTCGATACGAAATGACGGTCCACATTAACAAGATCAACGTCCTTTGAAGGCTATTGACGTTTTAATGCTCTAATTAAGAAAATAAAAGGACTACGTTTTCGAAGGTTATTGTCATCAATTGACTGACTTTTTTTAAAATTTATTTTAAAGCTCGTTAAATATTCGTTAACAAAAATGTACTTTTTAATATTTGTTCATTTGTTTTAAATGATCATTGGCGTTTCCTTGTTGTCGTATCGAATCCAGTTACGGCCAATAACGAACGAAGACGTTTATAAAATTACGTTTTATTAAGTAAAAATCACGTCGAATAAAACTAAAATGAAATGACGTCATATTAAGTAAATTAAAATAAAATTCAGCGCATAAAAGACAAGTAAAATGACATCATGAAACAAAATGAAAAGGTCATTAACGTTCACTTTTATTTCATTAGTGAATTTACTTGTTTTTCCTCTTCCATGTTGTTTTTCTATGTTTATTTTTTTTTTTTTTTTTTTTCAAAATTTGTTTTGTTGTCCATTTCTTTCTTAATATGTCTATGTATCTGCTTTGCCTGTCTGTCTTTTTCTCTGTGTGTTTGTCTGTTTGTCTATGTATCTTCAGTTTTTTTCGTCTGTCTGTCCTTCTTTTAATCTTCTTTCTCACTTTTCTTCTGTCTGTCTGTCCTTCTTTTGTTCTTCTCCCACTTGTCTGTCTGTCTCTCTCTTTCTCTCTCTCTCTCTCTCTCTCTCTCTCTCTCTCTCTCTCTCTCTCTCTCTCTCTCTCTCTCTCTCTCTCTCTTATCTTTATTTTATGCAGTTTACTCATTAGCGTCAGTGTTTATTTATTTAGAAAATATATTTACCATGCTTTTGACCCTTTAAATCGTCAAATACAATTTTCTTTTCTTTTTTTCTAAAAACCTTTCATAAAACGTTTTAAGCTTTCAAAACAGACAGCTCATAGACTGTAACGACAATCAAAACAGGTTTTACTTTTAAACTTTTTATTTCATTTTTTTTTTATTTTAATTAAATAAAATCATCTTTACGTTTTATTTATTCACACGTATCTTCACTAACCTCGGACTATTTTTTTTTTTTCTCTTGCGTCTTGCTGTAATTCGGTTTTCTCGCGGAGGTTAAAAGTGATAAGCGATTTTTTTTTTTTTTTTTTTTTTTATTTTTTTGCTGTTACGTTTTTACCGTGAAGTGTTAATCCGCGACTGAAGAGCTAATCTGTCAGAAAAACTCTGCTGTAATTTCTTGCTTCGTTACGACGAAGTGGCAGAAAATTGTCAAGAGCTGTGAATGTGGCTCGAGAAACGATTCTCATCTGAGTTAATCACACAGGTCATGGACTTTTACTTCAGTTTTTGTCACCGCGTACAATTCAGCTCAGAAACAGAACTCGCACATAAGGAGCGATGGATCTTAGGATCGACTCTCCGTGACGCGAATATTCCATTCCAACCATTGCTCCTCCACTAATTGGTGCTTTAAAAATTGGGATAGATGTTCTCATAGCATATAACATGTTAAGAAAGAGGTAATCATCGATTTTCATCACTTTTGTTAGAAGTGATTTTCACGTTCACCTCTCAAAGGCATTCTGGTTGAAGAACACTGGTAGGAACGGGAAATAGGGTTGCGTCTTTCTTCTTCTGGGTGTATAAAAAAATGTGCATATTTTGTAATCACTCATTCTTAGCAGTGTTTATTAGTCATGTGGTAGACTTCGTGTTTTTCTCTCTCTCTCTCTCTCTCTCTCTCTCTCTCTCTCTCTCTCTCTCTCTCTCTCTCTCTGTCTCTCAGATATACATTTTATTTTTCGTATATTTGTATCCTAATGACCATAAACTTTACGTATGCAGACGAAAAGAAACAAAGTATAAAAAGTCTGAGAAATCGAATAAGGAAGAAATAAAAACTTAGAGATTTCCACATCTGCAAATGGAAGCAGATGATGCTGTCATTAGAAAATGTCTGACTGTAAATCGCGAGGAGAGAAGCCCTGGGGAGAACACGGCTTAGAGAAAACAGTCATTTCAGACTGTTATCTTGATGTGTACTTTTTTCTTCTTTTATTATTAACACTTACATCACCCAGCGTTGTAAAGCTTCTATTACAATCTGATTTCTGGCGAGCTGACATTAAAAACGCCTCTAGTTAACGCAACGTCGGTTGTAAAACGGCGTTTGGCTATGATTTGGACAAAACGACTAAGAAATAAACGTAAATGAAAATAGTAAAACAAATCCGAATGTTGTTCCTTTTGCAGTCGTCTTCCTCTGCCTGTCATTCAGACAGAAAGAGAGAGAGAGAATGTGAGAGAGAGAGAGAGAGAGAGAGAGAGAGAGAGAGAGAGAGAGAGAGAGAGGAGAAGGAAGAGAAACAGAGAGATAAAAGCACAATGAAACATAGAAAGATTGAGTGACAGGCAGACGGAGAGAGAACAATAACAATAATGGGCGCCCTCTGGACTCAGTCTGCTCAAAGTGAAAGAGGAGATGACGTTAATTTTATTACGAGAATCAGCTGGGGACTTATATGAACCAGCAATTACTTACAAGGTAATTATATACAGCTAATTTGCTGCGGCGTTTTCATGTTTGCCATGTCTGTGTTATAGATTTTCATTATGGATAGATAGATACAGAACAGAGAGAGAGAGAGAGAGAGAGAGAGAGAGAGAGAGAGAGAGAGAGAGAGAGAGAGAGAGAGAGAGAGAGAGAGAGAGAAACTGATTGAATTAGGAACATTATCTTTATTCATTCTGTTTCGACGTTTCTCCACCTGTTTATTTGTATGTCCTTTTCTCTATCATCGTTATTCTGTTCAGTCTTTCTTCTTCATTCATTTCATTTCCTTCTAGCTATGTCCCTCTTTCTCTCTCTCTCTCTCTCTCTCTCTCTCTCTCTCTCTCTCTCTCTCTCTCTCTCTCTCTCTCTCTCTCGTCTCTATTTATCTCTCTCTCTGTCTCTTTCTCTCTATCTATCTTTCTACCAGTTTGGATCTGTTTGTAATAAAGCACCGTAAAGATTTCTCTCTCTCTTCCTCTCCATGCTTACATCCACTTACTCCACTTTAACACTTCAAACGGTCCAGCTACTATCGCTTCTCATTTCGTTCCATCAATTCACGTTCTGATAAATTACGCTCTCTATTGATATTTTCACTGCTGCTCTCTCTCGTAGATTTGAAAAAAAAAAAAACCCAACTCAGCAGTTAAAGTATGTAAATCAGTACGAACTGTCATTTCAGACACTTCCATGTACAATATTTCACATCTCTGACATCTAAATAAACACGAAAGCACGTTTATAATCTTCACCGGTCGTTACATGACAATGGCCATTAGATTTACATTAAATTTGCTTAATACTCTTTCTATGTTTCTCTGCCTGTCAACCGGGATCGTTAAAAGATTTATTTGTCTGCACGTCCGTACGTGTTGTGTACGTCCAGTTGTGAATCCTTCTGAGAAGCAGTGTGTTTATTTCTGTGTTGTTTTGTTTAAATGTGATCCCTTCGTGGTGTATGTGCGTGCGTGCAGATGTGACAGTGTGTGTGTGTGTGTGTGTGTGTGTCTGTATATATATATATATATATGTATCTATGTATGTATTTATGTAGTATGTATGGCTGTGTATATGTGTCTGTATATGTATGTATATATATATATATGTATGTGTGTGTGTGTTTGTATGTATGTATATGTGTATGTATATATGCATATATGTATTTATATCTGTGTTTGTATATGTCTATCTCTCTCTCTCTCTCTCTCTCTCTCTCTCTCTCTCTCTCTCTCTCTCTCTCTCTCTCTCTCTCTCTCCCTTTTCTTACCTTCCTTCCTTCTTTTTCATTTTCAAAAGCTGACATAACCACAAATTTAACCGTCATCGTACAGACCACGTTATTAACATCAGCACAAAACGTTTCTGAAGCCAGTCGCGGTATTTTTAGAAACGTGCACTGCTGCAACCTCGCACCCAAACAAAACACGTCATCACTAGCTCTGCGGAGCGTTTCAGACCCTGCACGCAGCCTGACAGCCAAATTACGTCGTGAAATTGCTAAAGTGTCAGTTCAGATATTACAATGTTCAAAACCTGGCCCTGGCACCAAGCCCACAGGGGGGAGCAAGTCCACGAGGGCAGGGGACAAGCGGGCAGGTGGGTGAGGGGTATGAAGGGGGAGAGACTTTTATGGTTTTTATTTTTTTTTTTTTAATATAAATTCATTGATTTTCTGCCCATCATCTCGTTATATAAGTTAAATAAAATGAAATAATAAAAATTTAAAATAAATAAATTAAATAAATAAATAAATAACAAAAGTGCCCCGAATCTCTTCCCCAAATTTAATTCAAATCCTGACCAATAAGACGATTTTCTGCCCATAAACTCTCATCCCCCTCTCCCCCTCTCCTCCTAAACTTTTAAAGGACAAAAAAAAAAAAAAAAAAAAAAAAAAAAAAAAAAAAAAAAAAAAGAAATGGCTGCATTATTAATGTTAACACAAGACATTTGTCTGAAGTAATGGTCTCACAACACACTTTCGTGTCGCTTGATCAAAATTACTGTCAATTTGCAGCGGCTCCTGTCGCTGGGAAAAAGAGTGAAAGGTGAGTTTAAATATAGACACAGAGACAGAAAAGACGTTTGTCGAATCCGCTGTGGCCACCAGTTTTAGTCCGACGCCAAATCTCTCGATAGCTGGAGTCTGACGTGGCGAAATGAAGCCTTTAAAAATGTCTGTGCGTCAAGTTCAAGAGAATCGTTTCTGATTTTTGTGTGGTTTTTTTTTTTCGTTTTTAAATGTTTTCTTCTTCTTTTTAATTTGTTTTCATTAGTCGACATTATTTGTGTGTGTCTGAGTATTTTATTATGATTATTACTGTTGCTGTTGTTGTTGTTGTTGTTGTTGTTGTTATTAGTTTTATTATTATTTTTTTTTTATTATTGTTTGTTTGTTTTCTTCTTTTGTTTTATTTTTTTATTTTTGTTTATGTATTTATTTGTTCGTTTAATCATTGCTTGTTTAGTTATGGAAC
This sequence comes from Chrysomallon squamiferum, assembly GCA_012295275.1. Lineage (NCBI taxonomy): Eukaryota > Metazoa > Mollusca > Gastropoda > Neomphalida > Peltospiridae > Chrysomallon > Chrysomallon squamiferum. The sequence continues at coordinate 7,280,745 of CM022666.1, forward strand.
ATTTGTTTATTTATTTAATTTTTGTGTATATTTATTTATTTATTTATTTATTTAAAGTATTGATTTGTGTATTTATAATTTTTGTTATTTTGTTCATTTGTTTATTAATTATTATTATATTTTTGTATTAATTAATTAATTAATTTATATATTCGTATATCTGTTTATTTATATTTTTATCTTTATTTAGTTTTTAATTTTTACTTTTAAAGCTTTTAAATAAGTTTCTTTTATAATGAGTTTTTAATTAATTACTGTAACAACAGCAAATAGCAAACGTCACCAATATACCGTTACACCACAACCACCATTACCGTCATCATCAACAACATCATTTTAAAAATCGCTTTATCTTATAATAGAGACACCAAGGACGACATTTTACACCATCTTGTACGTTGCCTTTGGCAAAGCTGATTTTCAGCTTACAAAATGCCAGGGACTTGAAATTAAATTGTGAGGCGTGTTAGCCGTTATGTCTGGTTAATATGTCAAAGATGAAAGCACATTAAAGTATGATAATCGTGTACACCAGGTCGCTGTTTTCAAATTTTACTTGTATCAGGATTGTATCCAAAATTTCAAAACTAGATTAATTAAAAAAAAAACACAAGAAAACACAAAAAAACAACAACAACAACACCAAAATAACAAAAAAATAAAAATAAATAAATAAATAAATCCCCCACAACCAAAAAAATAAAATAAAATAAATAAATATATAAAAACCAGTAGGTCCCAGTATCGCAGGGTTTTATTTGCAAAGATGAAATATGATTTTTTCATTACTTAAAAGAAAGAGGAAAGATATCAGAACCCCTACATCCTCGTTCCACGAAAATATCCATCCGTCCATCTTTATTTCGGCTGATCTTTTCTAATTCCTCCCCCTGTCTATTGATCTGTCCGTCTGCCTGTCTGTCTGTCTGTTTGTGTGTGTGTATCAGCTTGTTGTGTGTGTCTGTCATACTTTCGAGTCTTGTCAGCGGCATCAGACGTTTTGCAAAGTCCTGACTACACTCCGTCCTCTTGTGCCAGTGCAAATGTAAGCAATTTTAACTGTAAGTGTTACAGCAAGTAGAAAAACACAAATGCTGATTTAGCAAGAATTCAAACATCGGCTAGGAATCGTAGAAAGGTCATTGACACAAGCATATAAATCTATATCTATATATTTTTTTATTATTATTATTATTATTATTATTATTATTATTATTATTATTTACACCCACGACAATGCTGATAACGTACATCAACCTCGCTATCGTGGTTTTAGAAAATTAACTAGTCGCTTGAGACCCCACAAGATAAAAAAAACCGGTTAAAACGCAGACGAAATTTCGTCGATGCACGGTTATCGAAAATACAGACATGCTCAGCCCGAGTTTATTTAATTTGATAGACAGCCAGTAATGTCACGTGAGGGATTCTGATTTAGCCTTGACCCAGAGGAAAGGGACGACGGACGATATGATCAGATCTGTCAAGTTTCCATGGCGACGTCGTAAATTTGTGCAAACAGAATGAAAGGATGCTACCGTAAATGGTGTACTATAAGTTTGTTCTGGAAGAAATAAAAGTCTTATGGGGATAGGTAGAACAGAAAGGAATTATACAAAGTAGAATTATAAGTAAGTGATTAAATACATGAAGATAACCGAGTTTAACAAAATAAAATAAAACAAAACAAATAAATAAAATTAAACGTATATGGGGACTATACAGATATCGGGAGAAACAAAGTTTTATTATAGATGGGTAGACGAACAGAAAGACAGATAAATAAAATAGACTGAGAGATGGATAGGAAAAGATAGACAAATCAAATTATAATAAAAATAATAGAATTTTCTTTGAGCTTTAAGATTATGTTCACGAATCTACATTCTAATCAAAACCTAAGTTAAATCTTAACAGTCAAAAAAAAAAAAAAAAAAAAAAACAGTATACTCTTTACCCTCGATTTCACGGACCTCGGTTTTCTCGTTTTCCAAATTTGGAAAAAATCACAAAATTTGAACTTAACGCGATTTCCCACTTGAAACCTTATATCTAGGTGCTGTTACGTTATTCTGAGTCCCACACTATATGATCCTGGCAACCCTCTCTTAACCCACTTTCCAGAAAGGTAACAGTTTATTTTACAGTGGCACTCATAACCATCTTAATTTAACAAACCTCAACCATCCTAGCATTCATTTTTCCCAGACTTTTGCATTTTCCGGTGAAATCGAGGGTCAATAGCATCAGTTACAGTTATCTTGTGATACATGTAATTATTATAAATCTTAATAAATATAACAGAATAAATATCTCTATTACCTCTGCACGATCTATATGAACGTTATTGACGGGCCTTAGTTTAGCTTAATTACGCCCCTTTAATAGATTAGCAGAGTTGCTTCCTCTTTGATCGAGTTCTGGTGCACCTGATTCGTTTGTCCTAATTACAGTGTATATATCGGTAGGTGAATGATCTGAACAGTGAAAATGAAGACGTATTCACCCCCCCAACTCTCT
>CM022666.1:7290764-7313264 GCA_012295275.1 Chrysomallon squamiferum
TATATATATATATATATATATATATATATGCGCACGCAGTTAAAAAGCATAAAAACGTTTACTTGAAACGAAATCAACATTAGAGTCATTTACAAGCAATAAGATTTGATCGAGATTTTGAAATGTTGATCCTGATGTCAGTGTCAAACGTAGCTGAACTATCTTGTCGTTTGTTCTGATTTATCGATAAGAGATATTAAATTAATAATTGTCAAGCGTTGCAGATGAATAGTACAGGACGATTTTGTTGATCTTTGCCTTAATGCAAATTTCGTGTCATTGTGAACGTATTTGGATATTAAAAATGGTAAAAAGAAAAAGAAAAGAAAGGAATAAAAGAAGAGATGTGAAAATGAAATGATTAGCAAATTGCTATAGCGACAACATACATACAAACAAATACTAAAATAAATGAATAACGTTATAAAGTTTTGGTAATGATTAATAAATTAATTAATTTAATAATGTGGATGTTATAAAATAACAAAAGAAAAAAAGAAGTAAGAAAAAGAACAAGAACAAAACGAAGAAAAGAAAACAGAAAAAATGAAATATGGGAAACTGAAAAAGAAACACCCACACACAAATAATAAAAATCAATGATTAGGCAAACTGCTGTAAATTATATGAGAATAAATTAATTTAAAAAAACGGCAAGATGAAATAATTTCGCTATGGCCGACAGAAACACTCATGCGCGGACATACGTAATAATAAATGTACGACATTAATGCTTTAAAATTATAAAGATGAACTAATGAATAAAATAAACGAACAAACAAACAAACAAATAAATGTAAAAGCTCAACGGAACGAAAGAATGAAACCATTACAAAAAGATACAAATTTAAAAAAAAACAAGTAAAACAAAAAGAAAGAAGCAAAGAAAAATAAGAAAAAAATAAGACTGAAATAATATCTAAGTTTTAAAAAATGAGAAAAACAGAAGAAAAGAAACGATCAGCAAATGAAAGAGTAATTACAAATCTTTTTTTCCTTTTGTCACATTTGTAGAAATTTTGGCCAAAATAAAAAAGCCTCCACCGCTCATTCGACCGTCTGTGTCCCCCCAGGCAGCTCCACCCATTTACATCCAGGTAATGAAACAGTGCTGGTCCGAAATTCCGGACATGAGACCGTCCATCTCGGACATCTATGACCAGTTCAAGAAGATGACCGGCGGGAAGTGAGTATTAAAACAACAACAAAAAAAACAACAACAACAACAAAACAACAACACAAAAAAACAGATTTCTCTCGATTTTATATTAAGGATGAAATTATGATTTTTTTAACGTCTGGTCATGTTGGAAATGAATTATAGGCTGAAGATAATAATAATAATAATAATAATAATAATAATAATAAGAAGAAGAAGAAGAAGAAGAAGAAGAAGAAGAAGAAGAAGAAGAAAAGAAGAAGAAGAAGAATTAAAAAGAAATGAAACCAAGAAGAAAAACAAAACAAAGAAGAAGATTTTTAAAATAAATGACGTTTAAACATCGACATCGTTGGATTCATCAAAATCATCATCGTTATTCGTTTTGATCCTTCTTTTATTCATTCTTTTATTATTATTATTTTTTTTTTGTTGTTGTTGTTATTATTATTATTATTATTATTTTACTATTATTATTTGTTACTTTATTGTTTTTATTATTATTATTGTTATTATTACTATTACTATTATTTTATTATTATTATTATTATTATTGTTGTTGCTTGTTGTTGTTGTTGTTGTTGTTTTATTGTAGTTGTTGTTATTGTTATTGTTATATTACATTAAATCGCTAATATTATTAACAATGTTTCGAATAGTGTTTTAATTATTACTCTTAACGATCTGGAAGACATTGTTATTATCGGACCAATCAGCTGGAAGAAGAATAAAAAAGACCAATCATTGTTTTATTATTGTTGTTTTGTTGTTGTTGCTATTTTTAGCATTGTTATTAACCAATCAGTGATCGTGGACACGAAACATTTGAATACAGATTGTAAGAAAACATAGAATACTTTTAAATTTCTTTTTAAAATATAATTTATGTCTGTTCGTATAACAAGTAAAGATAATATATATATATTTTTTTTTATTATTATTATTGTTGTTGTTGTTGTTATTCTTGTTATGCTGCTGTTGACTTTGAAAAAACACCTGAAATCCATTTAAAAAACTGAAATGTTTGTTTGAAAAAACTAGAGAAATAGAGTCAGCAATTTTGAGCCAAAGATAACAACTGCTGACAAAGTAAAATAAAAAAAAAATCATTCTCTCAAGTAAAAAAAAAGAAAAAAAAAAAAGAATTTCTTTTTTTCACTAGAAGTAATGGATCTTTTACATATAATTTCTAATTAACACATTAGTGCATGCCACAGGCTTCGAAAAACCACCCAGTGACGTTAACTGAAATGGAATTAGAAATAATTTGAAAGAACGAGAACACTAGATCCTGCGACATACCGTGCTTCAAGCCTACGCTAATCTTTACGTTGTTGTCTCTCTCTCTCTCTCTCTCTCTCTCTCTCTCTCTCTCTCTCTCTCTCTCTCTCTCTCTCTCTCTCTCTCTGTCTCTCTGTCTCTCTCTCTCTCCTCTCTCTCTCTCTCTTCTCTCTCTCTGTCTCTCTCTCTCTCTCTCTCTCTCTCTCTCTCTCTCTCTCTCTCTCTCTCTCTCTCTCTCTCTCTCTCTCTCTCTCTCTCTCTCTCTCTCTCTCTCGGCCTCTGCAGATTTCATTAAATTCTTGAAATCATCTACGATCTTCCAAAATTAAAAACGTCACATTTAAACCCTGGATTTGATCACTTCGTAATATCGCAGAAGAATCCGAAACTTCTCAATTTCCTGTGCATTATAAGAATTTTCGATTTAAAAAAAAAAAAAAAAAATCTTTGTAGTCTGGAATATGTTCTTTTCATTTATTTTTTATTTTTCTCTTCATGAATATATCTGGTTGGAGAGAGAGAGAGAGAGAGAGAGAGAGAGAGAGAGAGAGAGAGAGAGAGAGAGAGAGAGAGAGAGAGAGAGAGAGAGAGAGAGAGAGAGAGAGAGAGAGAGATTTAGTCTCTTTTTCATTCTTTTTTCTTCTTTTTTTTAATGAATATATCTAGTTGTAGAAATCACCACACACACACACACACACACACACACACACACACACACACACACACACATAGAGAGAGAAAAAAATCTTATTAGGTTTGATCTCCAGATAATTCTTTTCTTCCGTTGATTAAAACGACTTTGAGTCGATTTTCAATCTGGAACAAGATTCTTTTTTTTTTCTTTTTTTTTCTTCTATTTTTTTTTTTTTTTTCTCACTTTTTAATTTATTTATTAAATCTTACATGTCAGTTGTTAATGAATGCGTAGAAAGAACTGTAGTGGAGGGTTAGCGTACTTACATCAGTCTCAATAAATCACAGAAACAATAACTTTTATCACGTTCAGTGTGACAAGGCTGGCGTTTGTTTGGCTGCAGTGTGTGCAAGTTCTGACTGCGTGAAGATCTGTACAAAACACCATCTTACTCCCCAGTGTGTAAGATTAATTCTAGACTTAGGATGTTTTCCAATCTCTCTCTCTCTCTCTCTCTCTCTCTCTCTCTCTCTCTCTCTCTCTCTCTCTCTCTCTCTCTCTCTCTCTCTCTCTCTCTCTCTCTCTCTCTCTCTCTCTCTCTCTCTCTCTCTCTCTCTGCCTGTTTCTCTGTCTATTTATCTTTATCTGTCTCTCTCAGTCTCTACTTATCTCCCTCTCTGTCTGTCTGTCTCTCTCTGTCTCTCTTTCTCTCTATGTATCTTTCTACCTCTATCTCTATCTACCTCTCTCTTACTCTCTCTCCATCTCTCACACCTTCTCTTTTCCTCATTATATCTCTTTCTGTCGCTCTCTCTCTTTTATTTTTTGTCGTTCTTTCTTCCCAGTATGACTGACACTTAAACACCTTAAAATTAAAGATATATTGTAATACAAACATCCATTAACTGATTCCTTCCTTCCTTCCTTCCTTCCTTCCTTCATTCATTCATTCGATCGCGCATCCGTACATTCATCCATTCATTCATAACAGCAACTGGTATATAATTAATTACTATACAAATACACTCTTTTTTGTTATTTATATTTTTATATTTTTAAATTATTTATTAATTAATTATGATCTTTTAATTGTCAGAATTGTGGCAGAGAATCTGAAAACAGGACAACGAGTAGAAGCAGAGAGTTTCAACGAGGTCACCATCTACTTTAGCGACATCGTTGGCTTCACGACTATCTCCGCCATGAGCACACCTATGCAAGTCGTTGATCTTCTCAACGACCTTTACACCATGTTCGACGCCACCATCGACGTCTACGACGTATATAAAGTATGTATCAGTAGACAGTACGTATATAAAGTATGTATCAGTAGACAGTACGTATATAAAGTATGTATCAGTAGACAGTACGTATATAAAGTGTGTATCAGTAGACAGTATGTGTATAAAGTATGTATCAGTAGACAGTACGTATATAAAGTATGTATCAGTAGACAGTATGTATCAGTAGACAGTACGTATATAAAGTATGTATCAGTAGTCAGTATGTATATAAAGTATGTATCAGTAGACAGTACGTATATAAAGTATGTATCAATAGACAGTATGTATATAAAGTATGTATCAGTAGACAGTATGTATATAAAGTATGTATCAGTAGACAGTACGTATATAAAGTATGTATCAGTAGTCAGTATGTATCATATACGATAATGTTATATATAGAGTATATGGAAATATCTATCTATGTATCTTTGTATGTATGTATGTATCTATGTATGTATGTATGTATGTATGTGTGTGTATGTATGTATGTATGTATGTATCTATCTATCTATCTGTCTGTCTGTTTATATATCTTTCTATCTCTCTGTCTGTCTACCTATGTATATATGTGTGTGTACTTGTGTATGTATGTATGTATGTATGTATCTACCTATCAATCTATCTGTCTATCTATTATCTGTCTGTCTGTCTGTCTATCTTTCTATATATATGTCTGTCTACCTATCTATGTATGTGTGTATGTATGTATATGTATGTATGTATGTGTGTATGTATGTATGTATGTATGTATATATGTTTTTTTCTTTTTGAAATATGATATTAGATTAACCAATTTAAAACCAGTACTAACAGAGAAAAAAAAAAAAAAAAAAAAAACAACACGTAAGCAACTTTCCTCCAATAGCAGAAACTAATCTTTCATAGCAGCCTTCCCATAAATAGCTATGTATGTTTAACTGTTGAGTAACGCTGGCTAACATTGGAAATAGGCCAATCGGTACGTAGAGGAGTATTGATCCGCGGACTCTTCAGACGTCATAATTGCGTAAGAGACGGCTTTATAATTGATCATTATCTGTAATAACATAAGTATTTTTGATGTGTTGTTTATTGCCTCTAATTGGTGGTTTTATGTTTAATGAGTCTACACTAAGTATGAAAATACTTCCGCATAGATTTTATTATCAGCAATAAAGAGGATGTTTTCGACACAAATTAACGTGAGAAAGTGCGAATTAATTTCATCTATTACGGTGAAACCGAGTCGAGTGCTTTTAAACTAAATAAAATAAAAAAACAGAAAGGAAAAGAAGGAAACAAAACACTCCATAAAATAATAATAATAATAATCAAGATGAAGAAAAAGGAAAAAGAAAAAAAAATGTAATTGTATACAGGCTCCAGAGGGATTCGAACACTCGACCTTCTGCTTACTAGGCAGACGCTCTAACCAACTGAGCTATAGAGCCGTTATTTCGTTCGGTCAACTAATTAATGTTTCTCAGCTGATCCACTATGCTGTTAAACTATGTTTAATCATTAATTCAAATTTCAGTAAACAGTATATGATATACTTTTGGATTAATACTTCTAATAATAATAATAATAATAATAATAATAATAATAATAATAATAATAATAATAATAATAATAACAGTAACAACAACAACAATATCAAGATGAACAATAATAATAACAACAACAATAATAATAATAGTAATAATAATAATAAAAAAAATAATAATAATAATAATAATAAGAAGAAGAAGAAGAACAACAACAACAACAACAACAACACAACAAAGATAATAATAAATGTTACGACGATGTTAAAAGGCCAGCCAACACAATCACAAAATGGAATACGCCACCAAAACAACTCCACCAATATAATTTACGTATAGATCCACCAATAATATATAATTACATAATAATTATTATATAAAAGTAAAATGATTATGATATCATCACACGCACACTTATTACAGATATTGCAAGAAATTCAATTTTATATACAATTTTTTCGAAATCAGATTTTCGATTTTTTGTTCCTTCAGTTGGAACGGGATATAACCCCTAATGGAATGATAGATATAGGTTAAATGCCATTAGGGAACAAGCAGACCGATCAATGACAGTATTTATATAGCAGAACAGAACTATTTCAGTTTCATTACGACAGTCGTAGAAAGATTAACGATAAATGAACGTAAGTAATTACGCAAGAACGTAAACACCAGCAAAACAATTATTGTTTTATTACGATGTATTAAAGATTCAAGGACTTCTATTAAAGGATATTGTTTGTCCTTCACCTATTTTTTTTTTTTTTTTATTTGTCCATCGTTCACTCGTTTTCTGTTTCTCTCTCTGACTGTCTGTCACTCTGTCTGTTCCTATCTTTCTCTTTCCTACTTTCTGTCTCACTTTCGTAACAGTCTTTATCTTTTTCTTTCTGTTTCTGTCTGTGTCTGTTTGTGTGTGTGTGTGTGTGTGTGTCTCTCTCTCTCTCTCTCTCTCTCTCTCTCTCTCTCTCTCTCTCTCTCTCTCTCTCTCTCTCTCTCTCTCTCTCTCTCTCTCTCTCTTTCATCTCTCTCTCTCTCTCTCTCTCTCTCTCTCTCTCTCTCTCTCTCTCTCTCTCTCTCTCTCTCTCTCTCTCTCTCTCTCTCTCTCTGTGTGTGTCTGTCTCTCTGTCTCTATCTCTGTCTCTGTCATTATGTCTCTCTCTCCATCTCATTCTCTATCATTCTGTTTCTCCATCTTTCCCTATCATCTGTCTGTCTAGATGTCTATATAAATGTAAGTATCTATCTATCTGTCTGTCTCTCTGTCTATCTATCTATATGTCTGTCTGTATGTCTGTCTGTATGTCTGTCTGTATGTCTGTGTGTCTGTTTTTATTTCACTCAAGTATTAAATGTTCTAACTCAGGTTGAGACGATTGGCGACGCTTACATGGTGAGCAGCGGACTTCCGGTCAGGAACGGAAACCGGCACGCGGGCGAGGTTGGTACAATGGCGCTGGACTTGCTGAGTCAGTGCGGAAAGTTCACCATCAGACACATGCCTGACGTGCCCCTGCGTGTCAGGATAGGTCTGCACACAGGTAAGTCATGCCAGGTAAAACTGCCCTGGAAACCTTTTCACGTAGGCAAATCAGAAAGGTGTTTGAGAGCTGAGTAGTCAGATTGGTTCAGTTTTATATTTAGATGTGCTTAAAGTTCTTACGTGGCGGTCAGAAAGAGTGATGAAGAAAAGGGAGAGAAGAGTTTTTTATCAACAGAATGAGAGACAGAGGGGTGGATGGATAGATAGAAGCTAGATAGATAGATAGACAGACAGAGAGATAGATAGATAGACAGACAGATAGATAAGTAGATAGACAGACAGACAGATAGATAGATAGACAGACAGACAGACAGACAGATATATAGATAGACAGACAGACAGACAGACAGACAGACAGACGCAGAGAGAGACAGATACGGAGAATGAGAAAGAGAGAGAAAAAGAGAGAGAATGAGAGAAAAAGAGAATAAGAGAGAGAAAAAAGAGAGAATGAGAGAGATAAAGAGAGATAAGAAAGAGAGAGAGAGAGAGAGAGAGAGAGAGAGAGAGAGAGAGAGAGAGAGAGAGAGAGAGAGAGAGAGAGAGAGAGAGAGAGAGAGAGAGAGAGAGAGAGAGAGAGAGAGAGGGGAGAGAGAGAGAGAGAATAAGAAAGAAAGAGAGAGAGAGAGAGAGAGAGAGAGAGAGACACACCCATCCACTGAACAACTTCCTGATCTAAAACTAATGTTGTTTCACCACAGACTACGGCTGTGTTTACGTTTACACTGAGATAACGCTGTGTTTAAAGTACTCTGCTTACTACTGTATGAAATCGATCAAGTTATGATTATCATTTCCTCCACATGCTCAAACGAGTCACGGTTAAGCCTTGTAAATGATGGACTGAGGAGAAATGACGTCATCGTTTGATGCTATAAATTAGATCATGAGTTGATAACGCAAATTAAATAGATTCCGCGACATACTTCGTATCAAGTCTACATTAGTGTTTACGTCACAGCTACCTCCGTCTCTGCAGATTTCATTAAATTCTTGAAGTCGTCTGCGATCTTTTAAAATTAAAAGCGTCACATTTAAACCCTGGATTTGATCACATCGTAATATCGCAGCAGAAGAATTTGCGTCAAGAATCAAGCCGCGATTCCGCCTTAAATGTAAAGAAGGGAATATGTTAGAAATCACGTGATGAATGTGGCGTAAAACAATACTTGCGTAATGACTGCACATTAGTCACACGTGTATATTAACAATTTCAAATTTTTTACGTCAAGAAAATCAGTGTATATGCAATAAATTTAATAAACCATCAGTATACAAAAACAAACTGCTCTCTCTCTCTCTCTCTCTCTCTCTCTCTCTCTCTCTCTCTCTCTCTCTCTCTCTCTCTCTCTCTCTCTCTCTCTCTCTCTCTCTCTCTGTCTCTCTGACAAATTAATACAACACGATTGAAATAACGTCAACAATTTTTTTTTTTTTTTTTTTTTTTAAATGACAGTAAACATTAAATAAAAACAAACTGACATTTAACATTTGATCGTCTTTGTAAGAATAAGCATCATAGATTACGTATTTGTTTTCAACCAGCTTTGAAAACAATTAGCGAATGATTTATGATTATTCAGTCAAAAAGAACCCCCAAAAAAAAAAAAAAAAAAAAAGATGAAAACAACAAACAATAACAATCTGGTAGCTTTTGTATCAGAGAATGACATATCCTCTTTAATCGTTTTGTTATCTTATAAAATAAAGAAAAAAGAAATTAAAAAAGACAGAAGAAAAGAGCCTTTTATAAACTCATCGCGAAGAAGAAAAAGAAAATGACGTAAAACCTGATATCTTTAAACCTATTCGACATATAAATATTTTTGTAATGCAGGTATGTAATACAGGTATGTAATACTGTTTATATATGTACATGTGTGTAATTAATTTGGTATTGTTTTTGTTCTAGGGTCTGCAGTGGCTGGGGTGGTTGGTTTGACGATGCCAAGATATTGTTTGTTTGGTGACACAGTTAACACTGCATCTAGAATGGAATCCACAGGACTACGTAAGTATAAGATATATTCCTTATAATAACATTAAAATACTCGTATATTAATAAAAGCAAAAACAGATCTGCATCCGTCTTCTTCTGCCTTTTTCTGTGTCTGCTTGTCTGTCTCTCTTTCTGTCTGTCTGTCTGTTTGTGTCTCTGTCTCTCTTATTATCATTGCCATACCCATTACCTTCTTCATCATCATCCTCCTCTTTCATGTTTCACGTTAGAATCAGATTCAGCATACCTCCTTCTTTGTCAGTTCTCAGAGGAGTTTTAGACGCAACAACCTTTACAACAATCTCTCCCAATCGTACTTCTCTTTGAACACAAGCATCTGACTGTCAGTTATAGTATTTCTATGACATTATTATTTTTTTTTAGCCTTTTGTGTTGATGAAGTAATTTTATCAGCAGATCAATATATTTCATCATTTTATGTTATTTCGAAAAAAAAAGAAAAGAAGCATTTTCTCCAAACAATACTGAATAAATACGCCCACAAAAGATTCGAGAAAGAGAGAGAGAGATTCGATCCAGCATAGACAGAACTGCCCGTCTTATGATCGATTACCTGATCAAGAGAGAGAACGAGAGAACACATATATAAAAATCTTTTGTTTTCGTTCCGTTAGTAAATGTTTAGAGAGAGAGAGAGAGAGAGAGAGAGAGAGAGAGAGAGAGAGAGAGAGAGAAATATACAATTAAAAGTACAGATTATAGCATATGTATGTAATATGTATGTGTAAATATGTGTATATCTGTCTATGTTACAAAGGTAAACGTGCATGAGAATACAGTCTTATTCTTAACTAAATTCGGCCCATTATTAAATACAGAAATAATGCTGACATGTTTATCACAAAATGTATCAGATACGAAATAAACAACAGACGTCGACACTTTTACTGTTGTTTCGAAACGAAACACATTTTCACACTGACATATTCTGAAAAAAGGGCGTCGCGACAATACATTATTTCGTGACATATACGTGTTTCCGCGGTGCACCTTAAATCGATTTCTTCTTTCTTCTTATATCCTGTATAATCTTAATGTACGAATATATATATCTTACCATTACAAAATGTATGTCTGTCTTATATGATCACAGGACGTCACACTGTATTGGTATACCCATCTGTCTGTCTGTCCGTCAGTCCTTGTTCATCCGTCAGTGGACTGTTCATTCTTCCTTCCATCCATCCTTCCATCCATCTAACCCTGAACGGTCCGTCCATCCAGACAAATCATCTGTTTACGTTTCTTTGCTTTCAGCTTTCCGGATTCACATCAGTCAACAGTGCAAAGACATCCTCGATATTCTCGGAGGATACAACGTTTTGTATCGCGGTCAAGTGGAATTAAAGGTACAACATACTTACATACTACATTCACACATACATGATTACCTAAACACACAAACAGACAAACACACACACATACATACATACATACATACATACATACATACATACATACATACACACACACATACATACATACACACATACATACACACATATTTATATGTATATATACACATACAGACACACATCCATATAGACACACACACATACATACATACATACATACATACATACATACATACATACATACATACATATATACATACATACATAGAATATATACATAAAATTAATACACTCATACTTATTATATTAAGTGTTTTTCTAAATTGTTGTATCGATGTATAATTAATGATAACGGTAGTTAAATATTTACATTTCAGGGCAAAGGTCATCATTCTACGTACTGGCTAGTGGGTAAGGAGGGATTTACCAAAGAACTTCCAGTTCCGCCGGAACCCGTGTACGTATATTTAACCTGTTACCGTTGCCATTGTTTGCACGTAATATCCTACAATCCGTCTTTTATTTTCATGTTCAGTAAGTTACCGAAACCTTGGACTTCAGCTCTCCGATTGCAAAATTGAAGAATTCGAATTTTTTTAATCGGAATTTACATATATTGTAGAAAAAGACAATCAATAAGTTTTTTTAATATGTGATACAATAGCAGACTTTACGAAACGTTTTACAGATATGCGCGCTATTATGAACTGACTTACAAGCTAGATCGCGACATTTATTAAATTAACTTACAATCGAATCACAGAACGTGACACTGTGCTGTACTGCTGCTCTATCAACAAGCAATCTGCCACCTTCTCAGATCTGTCAATAAAAGAACAACAGCAACAACAACAACAGCAAGGCACTGGACAAGACTTGCGTGCTAAAACCATTACTATAGTTTAATTAGGACTTCTTTCTTCCTGCCTTCAAAGATTTGTTGACTTCAGTGAGCTGTCGTTGAGTCAAACCAGTGTGCTAAAACAAACGTCCCGTTACCTTCCAGGACTTGATTCTATTCAACGTGCGACCAGGCCACGTTTAACGTGATAAGGAAGAACTCTAAAACATGCGGATTCACGCTTTCGTTTATTTGGCCTTAAGGAATCTGCCGATATGCCTCTCATCCGTGTTAGAGTTCTGGACGTTTGTTTAAAATGAACAAATTGCCACCTGTACCGATAGCACTCTGTAACGTCTATTACGTTAAGCCTTTGCTCTTAAACAGAAATTGTCACTTTCATTTATTGTGTTAGAATTTGGCCATTCAGCCAAGTTTTAATGCTGAACCATTATTTTAGCACATACCGAGTGCCACCTTTACATAATTTATTTAGTATATGTTTTATATACGAAAATACCACTTAATCGTAGTTCATAACATGAAAAACTGCACATGCACATATTTTGTTCTTCAAATGTGTTCCTACACACATGTCTGGTGTCTGTATGTCCAGACATCTCTGCGTAGTTACTGTAACTATTGGACATTTTTCCTTAACGTCCATTCAGCGTTCGTCTTAGCACATAGACATTCTAATAACAATTCCTGTTCATTTATTCGTACGTTCGTAGAGAAGTAATTATTTGAGACTTTATTCAGTATTTGTGTGCGACCGTATGTTCATTCATCCTGCTTTATTTAATTTCGATAAAGTCACTAAAAAAACGTTTGATGATTTATTTATTTATTTATTTATTTATTTGTTTGTTTGTTTGTTTGTTTGTTTGTTTGTTTGTTTGTTTTGGTTGGTTGGTTTGTTTGTTTGTTTGTTTGTTTGTTTATTTATTTATTTATTTTGTTCCTTTCATGCTGCTAATAGTGGAGATAACCATGGGTAAGTTACATACCCGTTGTTGCTGTCGTCATTGACGTTGTTATCCCCGTCATACTTATTCTGTTGTTCAAAGCTTTTCATACAAAAAACACGAAAAACAAGGTTACATAACACACACCAGTTGACACACACACAGTAACACTGACACAGACATACACACATATAATCTATATATATCTGTCTGTATGTATGTATATATGTCTCTCTATCTGTCTATCTATCTATGTCTATCTATCTCTCTATCGCTCTCTCTACCTGTGTGTCTATCTATCGATCATTCTATTATTCTATCTTTCTCTCTGTCTGGCTGTCTTTTTTCTATCTATCCATCTATCTGTCAATCCTAGCCAGATATTATTATTATTATTATTATTATTATTATTATATTTTCATTTATGATTTTTTCAGTCTGGCCTGTCTGCTTCCTAACCTGACAAATCCTCTTGTAAACCCGCCTGTTAGTCCAGGGCCGGGGAAAACACCCGACCTCGCAGCCTCGTCTTCAGACAACGCGACGTCACCGCAGCCGAATAACAACACTACAACAGCAACACATCAGACCAACCCGTCTGCCACTTCACCACCTTCATCACAACAACAACAGCAACAACAACAACAACCAAAATCAGACACAGCATTATCAACATCATCTAATGTTTCACCGCAATCACGCACAGAAACGACAACAACAACAACAACAACAACAACACTACGACGACGACGACGACATCTCAGCAACAAGCATCCTCGACGTCAACAACGAAGTCTTTGGATCCCAAGCTGAACCGGGGTAGCAAGTCTCCGGTAAGCACGGAGCGGCTGCACTACCGGAGAAACACTGGAGGCGGGACATCCAGACACAACATAGCCAACAAAAGCTTGAAAAAGAAGAGTCCCTCAGAGGGGGAGGTGCACCTGGAGGGAAGCAGGAGGGACGAGAACGCCTCGAAAGACGACGGTAAAAGAAAAACGTCCCAAAAAGACGCGAACGTTCCGACTGACGGAAAAGAAAACGTGCCGGTCGTCGGAATGTCCTCGGCAAGCGATCACAACGAAAACTCGGCAAACGTCGGCGACGGAAACGTCGACAAGGATTGTGGGAAGGAGAGAAATGACAAGGCGGGCGGCGATTCTGCAGGTCAGAAGAAGAAGAAGAAGAGCGAAGAGAAGTCGACGGCCGACGAAAGTGTCGCTGAAAAGAATTCCCGTAACCGCGAGAAAACGGACACGTGTTACAACAACCGTGACGTAAACTGTGATATTTCCAACTCCGGCCTCAAGGCGAGCGAGAAAGCAACGCGGCAGAAGGCGAGCGAAGAAGGCGAGAAGGAAAGAGAGGTGAAGTCGAGAGACAGCGAAGTGAACGAACGAACGAACGTCAGCGTTGTTTCCGCGTCGGATGTCGTCATAACCGGTGATGACGTCATCAACGACCCGGACGCGTGTAAAAAGGACCCGCTGACGCCAGTGGAAGAGACGTGACGGGAATTTTAATCTCATGTGATATATTACTGATATTTTAAAGATATCGTTTATCTTTTTCCTTTCTTTCTCTATTTTTTTTCTTTCAAAAGATTCGAATCGGCAAACATATCTACTTGTATATATATTATGTACATATGTATGTAAGTTACTTTCTGTGAAGATTCCATAAGGTTATTTTTGTTTTTCATAGTTTATGAGATTTGTTACTCTATATCATACCCAAAATCTTTCATCAGGGTTTTGAAACAATATGTAAATATCTCCTACCCAATATTCAGTAACAAGTGTTTTAATGGAATTTATGGGTTTTTTTTTTTTTTTTTTTTTTTATTTTTAAATTTAGTTTTCCTTTCTTCAATGCGGATTACTTTTGTCTTCTTTTTTTTTTTTTTTTTTTTTTTTTTTTTTTTGACTTCTCTGAAACCGAACCATTTTGTAAATATTAAATACTCTCTATTTATTTATTTATTTATTTATTTATTTGTCATAATTGTGTAAGTAAACTGGAGATTTTGGGATAACCAATTCAGATCCTATGCAATCGTTTGCAATAAAAATAATTTCCCATTTCTTCCGTGTAAAATGGCATGAGAATGAAATGTTTTTGGTGATATCCTGTTAAAACTGCATTCCTCGGTTTCTGATTTACATGTGAACGTGTCGTACATAATGAAAATCTGTGTATTGTTACGTTTTTCTTGATTTTTTCTGTATATGAAATGTCCCTTTTTTTCTTTCTGTATCTGTGATTATTAATATCTCTTTCTATATATGTATGTATTATGTACGTCTGTTTATGTACGTCTATATATATGTAAGTAATTATATCAGTATGTATGCGTGTATATTGTTATATATATATATATATATATATACGTATGTACGCATGTTTGTATGTACTTATGTACGTGTGTATGTACATATGTATGCCCGTATATTTGTATGTATACGTATATGTATTTATGTATGTATGTACGTATGTGTATGTGTATGTGTGTGTGTGTGTATATATATATATATATTAATTTGTATGTACGTATATTGAAAAATTGTATAACCAGTTTCGTCAGCTGTGATTTGTGTCTGTTGTTTTTTGTCCATGTGTCTGTATGTCTTCGTCTGATTTGTGAATATTTATGTTAATAAGTATAAATCGATTTCGATATGTTGTTATTTCTCATTGTACATGAAAATCTTTTCTTTTTTCTTTTTTTTTTTTACAACATTATCGTTGTTGTTTGTTGTTTCTTCTTTACGTGTTTTATCTTCATGAATATTCAGCACATTGCCGGAAATTCATCTGTTTTCGTTCCATTAATACTGGTTGTGAAATGAGTTAAAAGATAAGAAGAAATAATAATAATAATAATAATAATAATAATAATAAAGAAGAAGAAGAAGAAATTAATCAAATAAATCAGCGGAGTACAATATATAATTAAGAACGTACTGAACGTCTGCTTCGAACGTCTGCCCTGTAACCCCCCACACCCGCCCCGACGTTCGTTAGTGTCGTCATCGGTTTCAGTTTGAAACAGAAATGTACAACGCCACTCTTTTCGTTTTACGTCAGACATCTGTAAACGTTTTAATTATATTTAAATTCTAATTAACCGGCTTACGTATTGATTAACTAATTAACCAGTATATCCAGACTTTGCTAATAACTACCGCAGAAAGGCAATGTACAATATGACGTACAAACCGTGCTAATATTTCATAATTAAGTTTTAAAGACAATATTTTTTTTAACTTGTTTTTACGTTCCTGTTAACCATCTCGCCCATAAAGTCTTTTTTTTTTTTTTTTTTTAATTTTATTCATTTATTTTAAATAAATGTAGGGAGTAATTCGGTCGTATTTGTGTATAATTTTAAAGTATTTACGGTATAAAGCATCATTTTAATGTATTTGTGGGGTTTTATATATATATATATAACGTTTTACTGCAATAGTTCTTTGTTAGGCCACATAAAATAATTATTAGTTTCTCTTTATAATGGCGTATAATATATATATATATTTTTTTTTGTCAGTGTTTGGATATTAACTTGTTTATTTTATTTACAAAGTAGCGTACTTCAAATAACGGAGAGTAAAGGAAACTTAGCTCGAACTTACATTTATATCGAACGTTTTTTTGTTTTGTTTTCTTTTATTTCTGCTTAATTCGAATTTCGATTAACATTGAAATTTCTTTTCGTACACCTGTGTGTGTTCGCTCTCATCAGTGTGTGCGTGCATGTGTATGCGTAAGTGTGTAAACATATGACACAAAGATAAACGCGAATAATTTATCCTTAGGTAGTCATTTTCGACGAATGTATATTTGACTTAATGTTAATTTTGTTTCATTCAAATCGTGTTTCATCGAGAAAATGTCCGACTGAAGAATTATGATGATATTTTTTTAGTAATGTTTCGACTCCATGTGGTTAGTTAGGACAGCAAGTAATTAGTTTATTGTATGTATTCAGTTATCTGTCTGTGTGATGTACCGTTTTGTTCTGTTGTTTTTTTACTTCTGTTATTAGACAAATATTTGCACTATCTGTTATTTATTTCTTTATTTATTTATTTATTTATTTACAATATACAGTCCAGTAATAATTTTTATATACACCTGTTTTCGTTCAATGCAATAAACTTGTTTTTAATTCCACTGTAATATGAGAGATTCCAATATATGTATATACATATATATACATACATATACATATATATACTTATATATATATATATATATTATATCATATACACATATATACGTACATATATATATGTATGTATCTATGTATATAAATAAATATGTATTTATGTATGTATGTATATATATGTATATATATATATATATAAACTTTTTAATGGCACTGTGATATTACATATGTTATAGAAGATCGGTTACTGTAAATAAGAAATGCATTGTCAATTTCATACACTGTTTTCATATATTATTTTGCACAATAAACTTCCATAACCTTTTGTCGGTGTTGGCCTTTTAATTATTTTATTTATTTATTTATTTATTTGTCTGTGTAGGGGATCATCATCTTTTTTTTCTTCATCTAAAAATACATTTTCTTTCTTTGTCTTTGTTTCACTTCGATCAAAGTACTATATTATTAAAATAATTTATATATATATATATATATATATATATATATATATATATATATATATATATATATATAAAATAAAAGAAATGATGATGATGAGGATAATAATAATAATAATAATAATAATAATAATAATAATAATAACAAAAACAACAAGAACAGTAGTAGTAGTAGTAAAAGCAGCAGTAGCAGTAGTAATAGTGTAAGTAACAGTAGTAGCAGTTGTAGTAATAGTAGTAGTAGTAGTAATAACAGTAGTAGTTGTAGTAGTAGTAGTAGTAGTAGTGGTAGTAGTAGTAGTAGTAAAGAAATAAAAAGGGAGGGAGAAACTTACATTAATACACATATTTAATCACGAGGTAGTGTTCATTAATTTTACTGTTTGTTTGTGTTACACATACGTGGCCAATATAACACGTCATTTTTCAGCAGCTCCTAAACCAGTTTCGGTCACAGATGGAGAAATCAGCCAATCAGCTAACGTAATTTAAACGTGTCAGTGTCATCTTTTGTGACGTAACCAGAACATAATATGGTTTGTTGTGGCTCTCATTACAACGAAGAAGAAGAAAAAAGAAATAGAAAAATAGAAAAATACGAACACTGAAAAACAAAAACAAAAACAGAAACAGAAATGCCATTGAAATCATTGAAAATATAATTAAGTAAGAATTAGATTAAATGAAAAAAGAAAAAAAGAAAAAGAAACGAAGATGAAAAAGAGAACTAGAATTTTAGATAAATCTGGAAATATATGTTTTTATCCTACTTAATTTTCCTTTTTTGTTTCACTTTTTCTTTACTTAAAATAATAATAATAATAATAATAATAATAATAATAATAATAATAATACATACATACATACATACATACATACATAAATACTAGGTAATTTATCTGCATCTTTGTTGACCTAATTATTTGGTTTTTCTGGTGTGCGAATTGACGGGGAATAATAAAATCATTTTCAGTTCATTAGCACGAAACACAAATGGCATCCAGAGAAATCAGTTTTGCTAAAAACCGACGAAGGAAAAATCAACGGACGATCGTTTTGTACTGTCGTGATGTGTTTTCGTACAACTCAATTAGTCGATTTCTGTTATTTTTTTTTTTTTTAAATTTAATTTTATTTAATTTTATTTTTTTATTCCCTTGGATTCCGTGATGGAGTTCTTATGAGTCTTATTAGTGAGAAGATTTACTGTAAATTAATGTGTACATTTAAAGAGTTTTTTTTGTGGTTTTTTATATAGTAGAATGAATATATGTATGTTTAGCAGCCAGATAGTCAGTGAGGTTACTGAAATAAGGAATAAAAGAAACGAAAGGAAATTAATGGACAAAGAATAAAAAGAGAGGAAGAATAAAAGAAAGGAAGAATAAAATAAAGGAAGAATAAAATAAATGAAGAAAGAGACGAAAAAAGAACCCAGATGATTGAGATAACAAAGAAAGAATGAATGAGTGGATGTATGAAGAGAATTAAAAACAAAGATGAATTACGTATTAACAAAAAGAAGACAAAAAAGATTTATGACGTAATAGGTCAAAAAATAAATAAATAAATAAATAACAGTTTTTAATTATCGTTAAATTGAATTTGCATAGTTATTACATTAATAATAATAATAATAATAATAATAATAATAATAATAATAATAATAATAATAATAATAATAATAATAATAATAATAACGAAACAAGAAGATTAGGAACAAGAGCAACAAGAAAACAAGAACAGCGAAAAATGATTATGATAATGATAATGATAATAAATAATGATAATGATAATGATAATAATAATAGTTGATGTCGTAGCCAAAATAATAATAATAAAAGTGATGAAGACAATGCCGATGCTGTTGATTATGATGATAATAATAAGAGAAATGAATGATGATGATGATAAAGGTTTAATATAAAATAATATTTGAAGAAAAAAAAAAAAGAAAAATAAGAATATATAAAAAGAAAGTAAAAACATGGATGAAAGAATAATAACAGAGGAAATGAAAAAAGAAAAAAAAAAAAAGAAGAAAAAACAGAGAAAAAAAAAAACAAAAAAAAACCCACAAGGAAGTAGAATGAAAATACAACAAGTATTTCATGATGGACGATTCTCGACAGCCTCGTTTTGGAAAAAGTCTTTAAGTGCTGACAGTTTTTGTGTGGCTTCTTTTCTCATGCGAGCTTATTTGTCCACTCAGCAGATTTTCTTGTCTGGCGTTGAAATAATTTTTTTTTAAAATAAAATGGCGAATCTGAAGCACCTTTTCAGGTCCGCATTTGAATTTCATAATCTGTCATGGCTTGATTTCTGTAGTTTGTTCGTCACATACTTTCCTGTTTAAATTCGTGTCTCTTTGACATGATAATCAATTAATCGATGAGATTCAAAAATTCCATGTGGAGAAAAAAAAAAAAAAAAAAAAAAAAAAAGAGAGAGAAAGAGCCAAACGACGAAGCGAAATGGCAGAGCAAATAAAATCATGTCGTCTGTTTATCCCGGCATGCTTTGTTATCGTCTGTCACTGATTTAGTGTGAAATCTCGTTCGAACGAGATTTCGTATGATGTTTAGATTAGACCTTCTCTCTCTCTCTCTCTCTCTCTCTCTCTCTCTCTCTCTCTCTCTCTCTCTCTCTCTCTCTCTCTCTCTCTCCTCTCTCTGTCTGTCTCTTTCTCTGTGTGTGTGTGCGTGTCTTTTCTCTCTCTTTGACATGAAGCTGATTATTTTTGAAATTACTACCACGAAGCACTTCAAAACGTATACATGGATATATAAACTTTCATTTCTTTATGTCTTCTTCTCTTTCTTTTTCTGTTAAAAGTACATGTATCTACTGTTAGAACATTTCTAGACTAATCGTTCGTTAATTACGAATCCGTGTCCGATTTTGACATCCTGACTGACATCAGTTTGTTTCTATCAGGATTCGCGTTGGCGAAATATTCATTTGATTTCGATAAACTGAAAGCAGCACAGAGAGAGAATCTCAAATTTCAGTTTAATGGGAATCACTCAGTTATTAATTTTACGTAAACAATCGGTATGGGAAAAAAATAATTTAAAAAAGAAATAAAACAGAAAAATACACACACATATAAACACACAGATACATACGTACACGCACATATATATATATATATATATATATATACACACACAACTCATACTTTCACAAACATACATACATACATACATACATATACATATATATATACATACATACATACATACATACATACATACATACGTGCAGTCACATACACACAAAACAGATATACAGTGAATTACACATATACAAACATATGTAAACAAGTCACGTACAGAAATCTACGAACAGACTCACGTACGCACAGACGCACAATTCCATATGGGACAGAAATAAACAAATCGATCTATTCTTTTCAGTTAAACGCTGAGGCTA
Organism: Chrysomallon squamiferum; assembly: GCA_012295275.1. Classification (NCBI taxonomy): domain Eukaryota; kingdom Metazoa; phylum Mollusca; class Gastropoda; order Neomphalida; family Peltospiridae; genus Chrysomallon; species Chrysomallon squamiferum. The sequence continues at coordinate 7,311,442 of CM022666.1, forward strand.
TTTATGTACTAGAAACATTGTAACTGCTCGAATTATATTATGTGCAACTTAGGTAATCTATTGCTGTACAAAGCAAAACAAACAGAAAAACAAAAGAAAGAAAAGGCAGAAATCCGTCACGTTTTACCCTATTTCTAGCTAAATGTCGATGCTCTGAAAAATATGGGAGGAAGACAAAAAAACAATAAAAGTACACTGAACAAAAATGGCGAGGTTAGTAACAATTTACAACTAAAAAAATGAATTATTCCCATGTCAACTTTTTTATATTTACTTCAGTAATAAAAGGATCTCTAATCAGATTTTTTATTTTATTATTCTTATTTTTAATATTGTTTTTTTGGCGACTCCTTTATTAGAAATTCTATAGCATCTTTAGCATCGCTAATGGCAAATATAATTGTATAATTGTAATATTGTACCTTTTAATCAGAATCGATTAACGTATAAATCAGTTATTAAGTGAACAGATTTAATAACTGTAAAACATCTTATACGAACAAAACGTTTTGGTGGACCTTTGAAAATAATTAATTAACAGAAGATTAAATGTTTGAAATTTTAGAACCCCTGAGAATCTTTAGTAAATCCACCAGCACCTCATCAAATTAAGCAATTTATGTTTTTGATTTTAAATAGTTGTAATTGTAGCAGCAAATGCCACGTAAACTAAAACAAATTTGACACGCTGATAGAAGTTATTCATACTGGTTTACTGATTATAAAAACTAAATTACTGTCGGGCTCTATAGCTCAGTTGGTTAGAGCGTCTGCCTAGTAAGCAGAAGGTCGAGTGTTCGAATCACTCTGGAGCCTTATTTACGTACTGTTATTGTTACTATTGGTATTATAGTTGTTATTATTATTATTTCACTTTTAAAATAAATATTCCAAACTCGACAAAGCTTCTATTTAAGTGTTTGTGTGTGCAAATATTTCAAATCCGTTCACCTTAGCTTTTAAGTTCGGCGAAGGCCAATTCACTGACGTGTTCTCCAAATTCCTCTTTGGTATATTTCGTTTACTTGATAAAGTTTTGTTTTCATATTCTTACGTAATTAGATACTTTTCTTAATGATTATTTTTCTGTTCTTTTTCTCTCTCAAACTCCTTCAAACATGCGCCATTTTATTTTATTTTATTTTATTCTATTTTATGTACGAACTTCTGAAATTTGAAACAACTTATAATGGGACGTAAAAACAATCTGTAAAAAAATTATATGTCATGCACTAGTATGGAAATACTATCTGTCTATCGAGAGAGAGAGAGAGAGAGAGAGAGAGAGAGAGAGAGAGAGAGAGAGAGAGAGAGAGAGAGAGAGAGAGAGAGAGAGAGAATAAAAAATAAAGATATGCAGACGTTACACATGTACGCTGTGAACCTGTGAAAGAAGTGACGTTGGGGGGGGGAGGAAATCGAAAAAAGCCGAAACAGCATGCATCGCCATTTTCTCTTCTGTTCGCTATACTTTGTAGAAATTTAAATAATTTGTTGCTCTCAAAGCACTCCGCAGTCACGAGACTGTAATCGCTGTTTTTGTGGTTCATTCACACAGAAAACTTTTCCCTCGAGCTCCGTCGTTCATTTTCGTCGACATAATAACAGTCATTTAAGTCTAGTAGCGTCGCTGACAATCGGGAGATAACTCTATTAAATCACTGTCATTCAAACTGTAATTCGCTGCCAAGTCTCATGACGTCATTATTGCTTTCACCCGCTACGGGAAAATAAACAAGCGGCAAAAACAAAAAGCAAAAACAAAAACAACAAAAAAAAACCTAAGAAAAACCTCAAAAGAACCTCATAATAATAGTTGTAAA
>CM022666.1:7318264-7325764 GCA_012295275.1 Chrysomallon squamiferum
TCTCTTTCTGTCTCTCTCTGTCTCTCTCTAACCCTTTCTCTTTCTGTCTCTCTCTGTCTCTCTCTCTCTCTTTCACCCCCTCTCTCTCTCTCTCTCTCTCTCTCTCTCTCTCTCTCTCTCTCTCTCTCTCTCTCTCTCATCTCTCTCTCGCTTTGTCACTCCTCCTACTGCTTGCTTCTGCTTATCGTTTCTGCACAGCAGTCGTTTTGCGACGTCATTATGCAAATGGTCTGTTAGTTTCATAATATCTCTTTTTCGGCATCCTTTATTACTTTTTAATGATGTTATTTTTCCTTGTTTTTGTTCTGCAGTTCATGCAAGTCATAAACAAAGTACGACGCCATTTCCGCGAGGAATCAGAGCGGAACGAAAACCCGTTACAGTCAGTGCAGTCATACTTAATTTTCCCTTTGATGTTTTGATTCTATTTTTAAGTGCGTTGTTTTTGTTTTGGCTGTCTGACGGCAATGGGGTTGCTTTAGAATATTTTAGTTCGACTTTTATACATGTATATATATTTTATGAAAGTTTAATAACATTTCTGTTTTTAATAAAATGAAAAAGAAAATGTTTGCGTGGGAAGAATGAAAACAATGTTGATGGCGTTTAACGCGATAATAATCAGCTAAAAAAATGAAATAAAGTTTTAGAGAGAGAGAGAGAGAGAGAGAGAGAGAGAGAGAGAGAGAAAGAGATTTGAGTAGAAAGAGATTTTCATTCATTTTTTTTTTCTCTGACTTTTTCTCGCTCTTTGCTTGTTTGTTTGTTTGTTTTGTTATTCCATTCCTTGTCTTTTCCATTCTCTCTTCTTCTTCTTCCTCTTTTTTTTTGTTTTTTCTCTGAGTACTATATTTACTGACCTGGCAGACTCCTGTGCGCTTAGTAGAGAGAGAGAGAAAAAAAAAAGACCCCAGAAGTAAATTAATGAAACACATTTCAAGCCTGTGGTTCCAAACAACTGTTTCCAGTGCAGCAGTCAAAAAGCAGCACGCGCTCTACCTATCACGTGACCTAGCGGTGTCATTGTTCGTTCAGTACTTTTGCCCGATGTCTTGGAATGTACATAATGCCGCGATATTTAGGTCATGCTAGTAAATCAGATGATATACATCAGCTGACGCTAGTCAATATATTTTTTTTCAACTTACTTTTAGTTGGGGGGGTTTTGGGGGGGGTCTTTTTTTTTTTTTTTTTTTTTCTTTTCTGCTTTATTAATTCATTCGGATTAGGCCACTGGAACATGACGTTCATTTAACGGGAGTGTAAATTTTTCCGAGGCGGAGTTTGCATACTTAAACAGAACGTCAGCCCGGCCTAGTCATGAATTATTCATGAGGCAGGTCGTTTCATTGATTAATTGCGTAACGCTTCATGAATATTCAACACCGCTCTTCATCGAGCGCTCGTACGAAACGCGCTCTGTTCTGACAGACGTTTTTTTCCTGTTGTTTGATACATCGTCAGTCATGGGAGAAGGATAAAACGAAGATTGAGGAACTGAGGTGTTCAAATTTTTTTACGCTAATATAAACAAAACAAACAGAAATTTTAATACTTTTGCCAATCAGTGTATTTTTTTTTATATGTATATACACTACGGAGCTAGTTTTCGTTTTCAGTCAGTGATATTGTTGAATGTCAGAAGAACGGGAAAGAATTAATGTTTTACGTCGTGTGGTATTTTAAGAAGTACTGAACTAACTCAGAAACAAGCTTGTACACCGCTGTTTATAGCTGAATTAGATTCTTTGTTTACATTATGATTATTTGGTGTTGCGGACAGATAAAACGACAGAATCTGAAAGGTACGTACATCAAGATAATTATATAATAATTATATTACATCAAGATAATTATATAATAATTATATTACATCAAGATAATTATATAATAATTATACTATATCAAGATAATTATATAACAATCACATTACATCAAGATAATTATATAATAATTACACTATATCAAGATAATTATATAATAATTACACTACATCAAGATAATTATATAATAATTATATTACATCACGATAATTATATAATAATCATACTACATCAAGATAATTATATAATAATTATACTATATCAAGATAATTATATAATAATTACACTATATCAAGATAATTATATAATAATTACACTCTATCAAGATAATTATATAATAATTATATTACATCAAGATAATTATATAATAATCATACTACATCAAGATAATCTTCACCTTATCTTTGTTTACTGTTCATTTCTTTCTTCATGTCTCTCACTTTTCTTCATTCACTCTCGCGTTCTCTCACATTTTCTCTTTCATTCATTCTTTCTAGCTCTAGTTATCGTTCTAATTCTCAAACGCTCTCTCTCTCTCTCTCTCTCTCTCTCTCTCTCTCTCTCTCTCTCTCTCTCTCTCTCTCTCTCTCACACACACACACACACACACACACACACACACACACACACACACACACACACACACACACACACACACACACACACACACACACACACACACGATTTATATATCCATATTCTAGAAAAGCAGCGATTAACCGAAAAATATATCTTCACAATATTTATCTTATCAACTTAAAAATTCTGGTTACAAATATTTTAAAAACATTTCGTCATTAATTAGAATGCAAACATACTTTTAATTTTTATTTTTTATTTTTTTTTACAAACACTAGTATAGCACACACACACACAGACACACACACACACACACACATACACACACACACATACACACACACACACACAACACACAAAACACAAAACAGTGTATTATCCCCATATAAGACTTGATATTTTAATTTTAGGGAGAAACAAATAATTACGAAACTTTTTACCTAAATGTTCTTCTAATATAATTATTTATACTTACTTCCAAAATACACCTTTACATGCGATTTGTCTGTTGAAATATTAAATACACAAAATTATAGTAACATACATGTATATTTATGCCAACGTTTTGATCTTCCATCATTATTTAACACCAGAATATCAAAATGTAAATCGGTGTGTAACAGAAAACTGAAATAACAGTTACGTTTGATGTTTATTTTTAAACAATTCTGTTTAACTAATTCACTACCAGAACGAATAGTGACATAACTGCGATAGAAAAAAAAAGTAAAGAAAAAAACTAATCAGTTACAAAAACATATGGCTAAATGTTTTTTGTTTACTGTTTTCTTAGAATACTTAAAGAGGTACGTGAGTGTGTTTATGAGAGTTTATGTGTGTGTATATGTGCGTGTGTGTGCGCGAATTGATGCATGTATATATGTGTGTACATATGTATGAACATACGATTTTGTTTGTGTCTTTTTTATGTATGTAAAATAAATTAATAAGTAATAACAACAACAGTCATGATTAAAATGAAGATGATGATGATAATAATAGTAGTAATAGTAGTAGTAGTAGTAATAAAAACAATAATAATAATAGTGGTAATAATCATACTAGTATCATAATAACAACAACAATAATAATAATGTTAATAATAACAACAATAATAACAACAACAACAGCAACAATAATAATAACAATAACAATAAAAATAATAATAATAAAAACAACAATAACAATAATAATAATAATAACAACAATAATAATAACAATAACAATAATAATAATAATAATAAAAAACAACAATAACAACAATAATAATAACAACAACAATAACAATAATAAAAATAACAACAACAATAACAACAATAACAATAATAATAATATGGCAGTTATTCGACAACAAAGCATACAAAACGTGGTACAAGGGAAGTAATTACATCTCGCAGTTGAACCGACTTGATCCCCATTAACATAACTTCCTAATACACACACTCGTACAACACACACACATGTCTGTGTTTTTTTACACATAAATGTTTATGATTAGGCAAATATCCGCATCCAGAACATAGGGTAGAGTGACTTTACGTGCAGAGGGAAAAAAAACAACAACATAAGAACAATTTAAAAAAAAAAAAAAAAAAATACAGGTCAGGTTACATAAGGACATTCCCATCAACGACCTTTAAAAGCTGTAGGTCACGGGATCGAATCGGCGCGGTTGACGTATAAGGATATTTCTCGTTCCTCTGAGTAGAGTTCGGTATGGCACTGGTTAACCTGGTGTGGTGTAAGCTTGGTCTGGTGTGATGTGGTGCAGTGTCGTGTGGAATAGTAGTACGGCGTGGTATGTTTATTGCACGTCGCGGTATTTAGTAAACCGTGTAACGTACTGGGCTGTAATGTGGCATGAGATACTACTTAGTGTACGGTGTAATATGAGGTGTATCGTATAGCGTGGTGTTATGTAGCATAATATAACATCAGCATTATAAAAAAAATTAAATAGTCTAATATATAAAATAGAATTTTTCTTTCAGAAAATCTAAAAAAAAAAAATTATGTAATATAAGAAGAAAAACAAGAAGAAGAAAAGATAAAATAAAATAAATAAAGTAAAATAAAATAAAATAAAATAAATAAATAAATAAATAAATAAATTCTTAATAATAATAATAATAATAATAATAATAATAATAATAATAATAATAATAATAAAGAAAGAAATAAGTAAAGCTAGTGGCAAGTTTCGAACCCGTAAAGACAAGATCCGGTTTCCGAGTGTTGTGTTCTGTTCTCAGCCAGGAAAACGATACCGCAGGGTGGTAATAGTATCAGCGGTGCAAAATGACATGAAAGACTCGTTCTAATTATATCGCTTGAACCAAGGCCAAGTGTGTCAATGTCTCTAACATGGCCGATTTACTCGGATTTGCCAGTTTCGGTACATATCGACAGCAGACAGTGAATATATTTATTTAAGGCCTGTATACATTGTAGTTTAAACGATTTATAACAGAGGGAAATTAAATAATAATAATAATAATAATAATAATAATAATAATAATAATAATAATAATAATAATAATAATAGTAATAATAATAATAATAATAATAACGACATCGTTTTCAAGAATATTATTTAGTTAATAAAAAACACTATTCGTATTCTGTTAGTAGTATCTGTAATTTATTTTATTTCAGAAAATAAATTCATATCGTTTAATTATCAAAAATTACTGTGACATAATTACGTCACGCAGAAGTAGTTTTTAGAAAGTAGCATGCATGTTTCGAGAAGAGAAAAAAAAAATCGATCAGATCACCTTTTCTTCTCTTTTCCAGCAGTAATGTTCTGACCTTCACGGTGACGCTGCTGTGCACGAGTTGTCTACGTCATTTTACGACTTGTGCTACTTTCGTGGCCTCGGGTTTGTTCGGTGCGGTACGGTAAACTAGTTTTGTAACTATGGAAGACGTTAAGCGGGACGCTTCAAGGTTTCGCCGCTCTCCGGAAAGTGACGAACGTTTTACGAATGTACCACGCAGGGTTTGCGAAACGGTTGTCGGCTAAGTTCGGAATATTCGCGTGTCTTTTCCCGGCGGTTTTATTACCCTATTTATTTCCATCTCTGAGGTTTCTGGAATGTTCGGTAGGTAAAAAAAAGATATTTAATTTTTTTTTTCCCCTTACTTATAAAGTAAAATAGACGTTTAAGTACGCATTACCAGGACACCGATTAGGCAGTCAACTAAACAATGACGTAGTTATACGTTTTTGTTTATCTTACCGGTATCGTCGTAATCATCATCATCATCGTCGTCATCATCATTTCGTCCATCCATCCATTATCACATCAGGTGTTAATCATATTTTAATCATATTTTCATCATATAGAAAAGTACTGCGCTGTTCGTTGGACTGACATTTAAATGAACGAACGGATGGATGGAAAGAAGGATGAATGGATGGATGGACGAATGGACAAATAGGTGAAAGGAAGTATGACTGGACATATGTGTATGTATGTATGTATGTATGTTTGTGTATATATACGTGTTTGTCTGTGTGCGTGTGTGTGTGCGTGTGCGTATGTGTGTAAACAAAACAAAGAAGTATATGAAAACTATATACAGAAATACGCATGGACATACTAACTGCTGTGATTGTTATAAATATTAAAGAGAGAATTGCTGTACTAAGGTTGATAAATGATGGATGCATAACTTTAAACAACATCTCATACATTTCATAATTTACTAGAATATATTTCTTGTTTACTTTCTTTGTTTTCTTTTTCTTTCGTCTTTCTGTCTTTTTCTGTTTTAACTAATTTTCTTTCTTTCTTCGATTTCATTTTCTTTCTTTCATCTTTCTTTTTCTGTTTTTTTAAATTTCTTTCTTTCTTTCTCCATTTTCTTTCTTTTTTCTTTCTTATATTCTTTTACTGTTTTCTTTCTTTCATTTTCTCGTTTTCTTTTATTCGTCCTTTGTCATATTACTATAACTAATTATTACAGATAAAACTGAGAGAAAGGATTGACTTACTTACATTTTAAACAACATTTAATTAAATCAAATCAGAAAAATTGTATCTTTACGGGTAATACATTTAGCTGAATCGAATAACATGAATTAAATTCAATTAAATTAATAAAATTAAATCAAATCTATTTGAATAAATAAATAAATAAATAATTTACACAAAAATTAATAAAACTAAATAAATAAATAATAAAATAAAAAAAAAAATAATAAAAATATAAAAACAAAATAATAAAAAAATAATTATTTTATTTATACAAAAATAAATAAAAATAAATAAATAAATAAATACATTACAAGCGAAACACATCAGGAAGATCGAAAATTCATAAATTAAATTAATTATTTGTTTTTTTTTTTAAGCCTGTAACAAAACCTGTACATCTTTCACCTTAGATTCACAAACGTTCTCTTATGCAACAACGTGTTTACCTACGTACGTGCACAGGTATATGTAACAGTTGAATAACCTTGTACAACCATATCGACGAAATCATTGGCGACTATTCTTACTTGCATGCTTCACTGAATATCTAGAGCATCGACCTGTTTTTCCATGATTAATATATTTCGTTGTCGACCGAAACAGCCGTACACAGATGCGGAGAATACTGTCTTTGTTAATTCCAACCCGTCACGAATGCGCACCGGAGTTTATTTTTTTTTTATTTATTTATTTTTTTTTTTTTTGACTGAATGTTGAACTGATGCAAACTGAATTGTCGATAAGAACATTAGCTTTTGTGAGTGAGTTTAAGAATAACAACAACGACAACAATAACAATATGAGTGGCAGCAGCGTTGATGGTAGTAGTAATAATAAAAATAATAGCAGCAACAACATCAACAACTGCATGATTTTCTTGTTCTAAGAAAAATGTGTGCATATTTAATCTAATTAGAATATGAGTGCTTCAGGATGAATTTGGCTCTACGGCTGAACTTAGATTAGAAACCAACACCTACAATGGATATATAAAAAAGAAAATGTGTTAATTTAAAACTCTTTTTTTTTTTTTTTTGTCCTCTTAATTCTATCCAGACAGGAACTCTGTCGTTTACTTCAGGCATGCACTGGTAATCAGAAAACGCCTTTTAAAA
>CM022666.1:7345764-7363264 GCA_012295275.1 Chrysomallon squamiferum
CTTGTACATAAAACATTCATGTAGCTAACAGGCGGATCTAGGGGAGAAGACTGCAAAGAAGAGCTCTCTCTCTCTCTCTCTCTCTCTCTCTCTCTCTCTCTCTCTCTCTCTCTCTCTCTCTCTCTTCTTTTTCTCTCTTTGTCTTTCTCTCCCTTCTTGTCTTTCTCTTTTCTTTATTTGTTCTCTCTCTTCTTCTCTCTCTCTCTCTCTTTGTCTCTCTCTCTCTCTTAGTTTTCTCTCTGTTCTCTCTATCTCTCCTCCCTATTTTTTCTCTCTTTTCTTTCCATTTTCTCTCTCTTCTCTCTCTGTCTGTCTCTTTCTGAGTTCTTTTTTTCTCTCTTATTCTCTTCTTCTTCTTCCCACTCTCTTGCTCTTTCTTTCCATTTCTCTCTCTCTCTCTCTCTCTCTCTCTCTCTCTCTCTCTCTCTCTCTCTCTCTCTCTCTCTCTCTCTCTCTCTCTCTCTCTCTCTCTCTCTCTCTCTCTTTCTGTATTTCTTATTCTTTATCTCTCTGTATTGATCTTTCTCGTGGCATTCACTTTATTTGGAATATTATAAAACACAACATTAATGGTGCCACCCTCTTTTACGAAGTCGTAGATCCTCCCCTAGTAAACAGAAGTAGTGATATATTGACGTAACAGACAACACTTTAATCTTACATGACTTCCACTGAAACACCAAGCATTCTTCAGTAGAGTACAGGATGCACGATCAAATCCCTTTGAGGATAAATTAACGTTTTTACCTTTTTCTTTTTTCCTTGTGTGTAGTAATTTTAATGTAAAACATATCCCAGTTTCTTCATGGTCGGTGAGGCTTGTCGGCTTACTGCAAAATATATTATTGATGAAACTGTATTATTTATAGACTGTTTTTTTTTCATAACGCCTGTGTTACGAAGAATCAACGTACTGACGTCACTTATGACGTAATCTTCCAAAGATGACGAAACTGAGCAAAATCTTATTAACTTGGTCAGAATAATAAAATAAAAAAGGTCACTTAAATATAAGTATATTTAATAAATATTTGTATTGGCCTCAAAGATCATGTGACCTTCCGAAACTCATTATGACTGCTTAATAATATGAATGTAGGTCAACGTAAAAAAAACAATTTTTTTATTTTAAAAAAAAACTTATTTCTCTTTAATTACATGTTTATGTCAATATATGCTTCTTTGTTTTCAGCTTTAATAAAACAAAAATATTTTACCTTTTGTAATTAGCGCGTTTATAATATACTATTACTAGAAATTGAAATTTATCACTAAGAATCGCTTTGGATATAATTCCATGGCTGATTGATTTTATAATGTAGTTATTTCACGAAGTAGGTGATTAAAAGTTGTTAATACAAATTGTAATCTATTCGTTTATTTGTTAATGGAACTGACATCTGTCTAAACAGCATCAGAAATAATATGTGTGTGTGTGTGTGTGTGTGTGCGTGTGTGAATACATCTAGAAATTTATCAAATAAAGAGAGAAGAATTAATATAATTTTATATCAAAAATAAGAAAATTATAAATATATAATTTTCTTATTTTTGATATAAAATTATAATAAACAAATAAAAGTAGATTAATAAAATACACAAAAACACTAAAACCACAAATATAAAAATATAAAATAACAAGAATATAAATAAATAAATATTAAGTAAATATTAAATAAATAAGCTGAGGTTATACATGAATAAAAAAAAAAAAAAAAAGCCATCAATATTAGCATAATCATTATCAACATGAACAAAACAAACGAAACAAAGCAACAACAACAGCAGCAACAACAACAACGAAATAACCTACATAATAAATTAAAATTTAAATAAAAAACAAAATTTGCTTTATTTTCACCATCACACATTGAAATGTGATGAAACTTGGTCGACAACCTTTTGATAAAATCTTTTATCATCAGGTTACTTACCTATTTTTCTCATCTAAGAAATAAGGTCCAAAAAAAAAAAAAAAAAAAATAATAATAATAATAATAATAATAATAATAATAATAATAATAATAATAAATAAAAATAAAATAAATAAATAAATAATATTAAATTAAATTAATGAATAAACAAAGTAATTATATTAAATTAAATTAAATTAAATTAAATTAAATTAAATCAAATTAAATCAAATATATAAAGTAATTAAATTAAATTAAATTAAATTAATAAATAAACAAAGTACTTAAATTAAATAATAAATACCAAAAAAAAAAAAAAAATCAAAATAAAACTTTAAATAATAAAAATTAAAAACATAATATGTGCTTATTCAACCGAACACGGTGCGACCCATTTCAGAAGAGTTTTGTTGACGTGGCAGCCATTTTGTTTTGACTCGGCGATATGACTCACGAATTCTGTTTTCGTTGAATCTTTTCAGTGCGTCTCCTTTCAGTATGTGCGGCGGAGTGAACGTGCGCCCGGGTCTGGCGGTATCAGGTGGAGGCTTATCTCAGAATCACATCGAGCAGACGAAGCTGAAATCACATTACAGAATTACCATAATGCACGAGTTTGGGACGAAACGGGGGTTTTTTTTTTTTTTTTTTTTTTTTTTTTAAACGAAAAGTTCTAACGTTACCTAACGTAAAGAATCAGAAAGACGTAAATAAAAATGTTTTCAGTATATTGTGCTGAGAAACTTTTTTTTGTTTCGTTTTTTAAATAAGAGAAAATTCAAAATGGTTCACCGAGTAAAATCCAGTCTTTAAAATAATAAAATGTTTACATTATTATGTAATTGTTATTAGGGTTGGGTTTTTTTTTTTTTGTTGTTGTGTTTTTATTGTGGATTTTTAAAATTGTTTATTTTTTGTTTGTTTGTTTTTGTGGGTTTTTTCTGTTGTTTTTTGAGGGTTTTGGATTTTTGTTTTTAGAGTTTTATAATCTGTTTTCGTCTTGTTTCTGAATCTTTATCAAGAAACATTTATTTATTGTGACGTGTAACAAATATTCATTTAAATGCTGCTTAGAAGAAGGAATAAAAGCTTACATTTTGTTTTTAAACTTCTAATCTGTTTCAGAAAACATAGCCGAGAACAAATCCCCCTCCCTCTGCCTACGAGCCAGCCCACACCCCTTGAACCCCACCCCCTGTACAAAAATTCAGATCCGTCACACTTTGGCGTAACCACCTACGGTTCACTATATCTTTATGCAAAGTAGTCTTAAGGCATAATGCATACGATGAACATAAAAAAATATATATATATAAAAAGAAAAAAGAAGAAGAACTAGAAATATTTTCTTGCACACAGGTAAGGAAATTTTATTACTACTTAGTTTTTCTGACAGAAATATTATTTAATTGAATGAATGACGGAAAAAAACAAATACAAAGGATGGAAGAAAATGACATGCTTACACATACATATATAAAAACACACATTTACATATATACATGCATATATACCTATGCCTATACCCATACCCATATACATATATGTATGTATATATACATATATATATATATATACACACACATATATATATGTGTATATATACATACATACATACATACATACATACATACATATATATATATATATATATATATATAGATAGATAGATAGATAGATATATAGATAGATAGATAGATAGATAGATAGATAGATAGATAAATAAATAAAAATATACATGTACACATACATTGGTACATACATATAGAGATATATGCATTCACACACACACACACACACACACACACACACACACACACACACACACACACACATGACGTGAATGCTAACCGCTGTTTTCTGTTGCACTTTAAAATGCTATCCAAATTTGCCTACAGTTGAGCACAATTATTATTTTCCGAGTATTCATAACTCGAAACGGGCTTTGTTGTTCACCCATGCTGCTCACTCGGGTGTAAAATACAATGTAGAAATTATTAATGGAAACAAAATCTATTCACTATTCAGCAGTATAAAGAGTTTTGTTCGTAACTCATCTAGTTACAAGAACATGTTATTTCCAAAATACAGGAAAGTGGGTGGTTTTTGTTTGTTTTTTTCTCTCACAGAGCTAAACTGATAAAATAAGGTAAAAATATTAGCTATTATGGAGCACTGGTTGTAACGGTATATTCGGTTACCGTCAGTTACGTTGTTGGATAGTGATAATGAAACATGAAGTAATAAAACGGCGATCATTTCATAAAAAGAAACAGTGTGAACAGCAATGCCTGGAAACAGATTTTAAACCCGTGATCGCAGTACTGGTTGGAACGAGAAATCAACATTTCTAAAACTTTTGAAAAGAAATTTCTGCATAACTGTTTTCTGTAATGATGATGTCTGTTCAAGTTACCACCGTATAAGGTAAAAAGAAACAAAACAGCTAATTTTATACAAAATATGTTGTTGTGTTTTTTTTTTTTATTTTTTTTTTTTAATGGAAATGAAAATTTCAAATGTTTCCAGATGTCTGTAAGTAAAACTATTTACGAATATGAGCATTAAAAAAAAAAAAAAAAAAAAAAATAAATAAATACTAAAAAAAAGTATCATACAATTGTAAATATCATACAATTTCAAAAGCATATGTTCATATGTCTCTATATATCCAGAGCACTTGTTAGAACGAGATATCCACAGATGACACCATACATACATACATACATATATATATATATATATATTGTTTGATACATTTAACAAATCATAATGTCAGAAAATATTTAACATCATACGTTTTGCAGAACATTTCAAAAGATACATTGTGTTTCTAGCGACTGTTTGGGATTTTAACACATGGTCCCCTAAAACTGTTGGAACGACATATACAGCAGCTACAATAACCACTGCATATATCAAACAAACAAAAACACATCTAATCATACACATCGATAAAATGCGGATCTTTGAGAACACTCACTTCGTATTACTGAAGGGATAACCTATCTTTATCTTTCTTTATTTATTTTATTATTATTTTTTTTTTTTCTCTATTCACTCTTTCGTCCGTGTCACTATGGTCAATAATAATAAAACAAATCCATGACATTTTATTTTTATAAAATGCCATCAGTAGAAAAGGTCAGTATTTATCGATGGATATCATTCAGAACATGGCATGGTTACTGACCATACACTGTGTATTGTCCACTTATTGTCCAGCCAGGTATGATAATGGGAAATAAGGCAGGTTTAAAACTGGAGAGAAAAACAATATATACGTTTTATAACAATACCTGGCTGGCGCGACAGGTGAAAGGTGAAAGTTTAAAGGTGAAAGGTAATGTTTACTTTTTATTTGTTTTTAATAATGTAATACATTTTTGTTATATTTTGTGTATGTGAGTGTGTTTGTTTGTGTTTGTTGTAAGTTTGTATTTATGAGTGTGTTTGTTATATGTTTGTATATATGAGTGTGTTTGTGTGTGTTTGTTATATGTTTGTATTTGTGAGTGTGTTTGTTTGTGTTTGTTATATGTTTGTATATGTGAGTGTGTTTGTGTTTGTTATATGTTTGTATATGTCAGTGTGTTTATTTGTGTTTGTTATATGTTTGTATATATGAGTGTGTTTGTGTGTGTTATTAGTTCTTATATGTGAGTGTGTTTGTGTATCTGTGTAGCTATGTACAAAGGTATAAACGTACAGATGTTTGTATGGATATATATATGTGTGCATGTATATGTGAGTATATATATTTATTTATATGTATGTAAGTTTATGTATATGTTTATATATGTATTTGTGTATGTATATTTGTGTATATATATGTATGTACTCCTAATGTATGTAGATATATATATATATATACACACACACACACACACAACATTATCTATTTATGTATGTTTATGTATATTTATGTTTGTGTATGTATATATGTATATATTTTTGTATGTATGTATCTGTGAGTGTATATATTTATTTATATGTATGTTTGTTTATATATATGTTTATATATGTATTTATGTATGTATATGGGTGTATATATATATATGTATGTACTCCGTATGTACTTAGATGTGTGTTTATGTGGATGTATGTTTGTGTGTCTGTGTATGAGTGAATGTGTGTGTGTGTAACATATATACATGCATACAGTACTACTACTAATACTATTATTGTTGTTGTAGTTGTTGTAGTTGCTGTAATAACGTGGGTGTATCTACGTAACTCTTATTTTCATCCAGGAATCGTCCTAATGTCGCAGACGGACAGAGGGTGGGCGTGGCTCGTTCTCACCGCGTCGTTCACGTTGATGATGATAATTTATGGCATCTCGTGGTCGACGGGGGTGTTCAACGCGATCTTCCTCAAGTATTTCGAAAACGACGACGCGGCCACCGTAGCCTGGGCGGGCTCCATGGTTACCTCCGTGCTCTATTTCATAGGTAACACAAAAATATATATATATATATTATTATTTTTATTATTATTATTATTATTATTATTATTATTATTATTATTATTATTATTATTATTATTATTATTATTATTATTTTATTATTTTTATTATTATTATTATTATTATTATTTTTATTATTATTTTTATTATTATTATTATTATTATTATTATTATTATTATTATTATTATTATTATTATTATTATTATTATTATTATTATTATTATTATTATTATTATTATTATTATTATTATTTAAAGTGACATTATACAGTAATGACACTGTTAAATTCTTTTTTCTAACTCCAGTTTACTGCAAAACTGTTCTATCGTAAAACAAGATTTTATGGTTTGTAGAATCAATTAAGAGAGTTTTTAAACTGCAGACTAATTGATAAGCCATCACATTTGTTGTTGGGTTTTGGTAGGAAATATGATACAAGGAAAACAGTGGAGTTATACACATTTTGTAGGTTCCTTATTTATTTTTGTATTTATTTATAAATTCTTTGGTATTAATTTTATTTTATGTAAATTTTAAACTTGTGTATTATAGCACCAATCAGCAGTGTTCTTACAAAGAGATTTGGACACAGAAAAACTGTCATGGCGGGCGGTCTGGTTGCTAGCGTGGGTCTTCTCAGCAGTTTCTTTGCCACCAGTATTTACTTCCTCTTCGCCACGTTTGGATTTCTTACAGGTAGGTGCTGCCTTGTCTCTCTCTCTGTCTAGGAGCTTCGTTTGAGTTATTTCCCGTTCCAGACAAATTACCTAATAATCGTTGTGTATAAAGGACGCCGTTTATATTTTCGTGTTAATGGGAAGGAGTGAATGTAATTTTTGGTTGTTGCTAACACCGTAAGAATAAGCCAGATGTGTTTGCTTCTGTGTTTGTGAACAGGGTGCAGTGTTGAAATACGACGAGGTGTCGTGAATCTGAATTCATTTATTCATCCAGCTAGGATAACTGTTGCAAATAAAGTGTAGAAGACGAGTAGTGTCCCTTGATCAAATTGGTTCATCCTGAATATTAAAGTTATTTAACGTTTAATGCATATACACACATTCACACAAATGTGCGTATGTATGTATGGCTGTGTGTATGAATGTGTGTGTCGGTGTGTATTTAATTTTATATATTTATGTGTTTGTCTTTCTTTATTATATTAATTTTTCAGGTGTCTTATTTTTTTTATTATTATTATTGATTGCATATATTTATTTTTTTTATATTAATTGCATATATTTAATTTTTTATTATTAATTGCATATATTTATTTTGTTTACTAAAGCTTCAGTTGCTCTACTGCTTCTGCAACTACAACTACTACCACTACCACTATTATTAATATAATAATTATTATTATTATTATTTGGTTACTTATGTAAATATTTGTTGATGTATCTGTGAATTAGTTTATTTGGTTGCTTGTTTATTAATTTATTCGCACTTCTTTATATATAAAAAAAAAACAAAAAAAAAAACTGTTTACTTTACAAAAAACATTCACTCAGAATGTATCTAAATCTTTTTCTCCCTTTCAGGCGTCGGTTTGGGTATCGTTTACGTCCCAACGATTTCCTGTATTCCACTCTACTTTGAGAAGTACAGAAACTTAGCTTACGGAATCGCAGTAAGCGGGCTTTCTGTTGGCACTTTCATTTTCCCGCCGATCATAACAGTTCTCGCGCATGCGTACTCGTGGAGAGGAGCAATGCTTGTGATTGGAGGATTGACCCTGAACATCTGCGTGTGCGGCCTGCTGATTCGTCAAGTGAAAAAACGCGACTTCAGGCGGGAAAAATCTTCAAATCTCGACTTCGGTGTTTTTGGTAAAGGCTATTCGCTGCTTTGTGTGTGTAACGTGTTGATATCCTTCGCGCTTTCACTCGTGTATTTACAGCTCACGGCTTTTGCCGAAGTTAACGGAATCTCAGACGAGGCGGCGGCCATGTTGATCTCTGCCATCGGAATAGCCAATCTGATTGGCCGGCTGATCGTCGGAGCGGTCGGAAATCACCGAAGGTTCAAAGTGTTCGTTGTCTATGCAGTTTCTTTCTTGATCAGTGGTTTCGCCGCTGCAGCTTACCCGCTGGTGCTAAATTCTTACCCGACCATGGTTGTGCTGTCTGTCGTGTTTGGACTTTTCACCGCAACGTACGGAGCACTGATGCAGGCTGTCGTGATAGAGCTCGTAGGTCTTCATCGACTGGAAAGTGGGTACGGGTTCCTGATGCCCTTTATGGGGATTGGTCAACTGACCGGAGGGCCCTTTGCAGGTATATATATATAGAGAGAGAGAGAGAGAGAGAGAGAGAGAGAGAGAGAGAGAGATTTTCTCTTATTCTCTCTCTCTCTCTCTCTCTCTCTCTCTCTCTCTCTCTCTCTCTCTCTCTCTCTCTCTCTCTCTCTCTCTCATTAGTGATTATTTTGTATAATACAGATTGTAGTCCTGACAAACTCAACATTTACAAAGTAGTTCAGCTGTACTTTTACATTTATTAATAAAACCAAAATTTCATATGAAAATATTTTATGTTTCGGCAAGTAAACATGAAACTATAATTTGT
Organism: Chrysomallon squamiferum; assembly: GCA_012295275.1. Taxonomy (NCBI): domain Eukaryota; kingdom Metazoa; phylum Mollusca; class Gastropoda; order Neomphalida; family Peltospiridae; genus Chrysomallon; species Chrysomallon squamiferum. Next base: position 7,354,714 of record CM022666.1, read on the forward strand.
TGTGCAGGCAAAGGATTTGGAACAATTCCACTTTTTGAAAGTGGAATTCCATTGAAATGTGCGAGTTTTACTTAAACCTTAAGTATCTTTGTCTGACTGTCTGTCTATATATGTATGTATAAATGATGCATTCATTTTCTTTCTTTTAAGGATTTATCTTCGACGTAAGCGGTTCGTACAAAATGTCTTTCTACATAGGGGGCGCTGTTCTTGTAACAGCTGGAGTTATGGCCTTTTTCTTAACACTACTGCCCAGGAAACCTGATGAAGATGAAGAAATAACATTAAGCGTAAGAGAAGAAAAGAGAGTGCTTTCATCGTAAACAGATTTAAATGCAAATATATGATGTATCCGTGATGGGGAAAACAAATATCGAATGGTGCACGGGGACTCAGGCTTTAAAGACTTGTGTGCTAATTGTCAAATAGATAATTATTTGAAAGCTATGTTTAATAACAAATTATATGATACAATTAATTACGTACATATAAAACTGGACAGGAGTCAGAAAATATTAAACTGCATTTTTGGTGATACAACGAAATATTGTAAATATATTTTCAACAGAAATATTTACATTTTAACTGTGACATATATACGCTATTTAATATATAAAGCAATTCGTTTATTTATGCTTTTATTTAAAGCTGCAGTTACTGGTTTTTATTTAATTCATATTAGGTTATCGTTACCATCCATCAAATATTTGATGAGAATATCCTTCAATATTCGCATTAAGTGAAACGTGGACCCTTTAATTAGTTTCGTACCACCATGAAAATGTCTTAAGTAAGTGTGTCCCCACAGATATTTTTGGTTGTTGATTTTTGTTGTTGTTTTTTAAGTCTTTTTTTTTTTTTTTTTTGTGTGTCGTTCCAACTAGTGACCTGTTAAAGGGTGAAGTAATAATTCGTATAAAACGTCATCGTCGCCAACGTCAGATCGGTGACAATTCCGTCGATGGGGACTTTGAGGTTGCTCTCGGCGGTGAGCGGAAACTCCTTCCCGCAGTCACTTCCGTACCACCACGCGACGTTCTGGCTCTGCGCGCATGCGCACGTTGCGTCATCAGGCGTGCAGAACCGACGCGGCCGGTCGGTCTCGAACAGCTGGTTCCCTTTACGTCCGCTCGGATTCTGCTCGGTGTTTATGATGTCCTCGTAGTTTCCGTGATTGAGGCGTAGCCCGTGCTTTCGTTGCCGACGCTGAAGTGGTAGTACCTGCCGGAGATGGAGACGGGCGCCGTCATGTTTTTGAAGTGGTACTGGACGAGCGTGTCCATGATGTAGTCGCCTTGGTTGAGAATCGCAGTAAGTTTATCCAGGCCGATGAAGTAGTCACAGGTTTCTGGGTTCCCCTGTGAGTTTCTTAGAGAGAATAAACAAAATAGTGATCAGCAACACTAACAACAACAACAGCAACAACAACAACAACAACAACAACAATAATAATAATAATAATAATAATAATAATAATAATAATAATAATGATGATGATGATGATGATGATGATGATGATGATAATAGTAATGATGATGATGATGATGTCTATGATAAAAGTTTATAATATATTACTATTGTTCTTGCTGTTGTTTGTGTTATTGTTGTTGTTGTTGTTATTATTATTATTATTATTATTATTATTATTATTATTATTATTATTATTATTATTATTATTATTGTTTTTGTTTTGTTTTTTTGGTTGTTTTTTTTGGTTTCTAGTACTTTCGTTTATGTTATGTTATGTTATTTATTTATTTATTTTCTTCTTGTTTTTCGTGTGGAGTGTGTCTGTGTGTATGGGAACAATAACGAATGAGCGGATACTAACTTGAAGTAGTTTAAGTTGCCCCACGCACGGAACGTCGTACAACTAGTAGAATATTTCGACCTACGGAGGATGTAGGTGGCGCCGTAGGTGCAGTACACGTCAAACGGGTTCGGGTAGTCGAAAGGCTGAATTGTCAACCAGAACGCACCCGTAAGTTGTCCAGTATGTTTGGCTTCAAAACAGTCTACAAAAAAAGTTTTAGAATTAAACTGATAATACATTGAATATGAACTGTACTTATGAGATCAAAACTCCGTATTGTTATTTGTATTTCTTACCTGCCTGCCTAGTTTTCTGTCTGTCTTTCTGTCGACTTATGTACCCACCTACCTCTCTCTGTCTGCATTTCTGTCTGGGTCTGCCTAGCTTTCTGCCTGTCTGTCTGTCTGTTTGTGTGTCTATCTACCTTTTTGATTATTTTTGTCTATCTGTCTGTTTCTCTATCATTCTCTGTCTATCTATCTAAATGTCTATCTAGCTAGCTGTATGTCTGTCTGTCTGTCTGTCTGTCTGTCTATCTTCCTATTTATGTTTCCGTCTGCTGTTTGTCTAATTATCTCACAATCTTTCGCTCTCTCTTCCTTCCAAAAGAGAGAGAGAGAGAGAGAGAGAGAGAGAGAGAGAGAGAGAGAGAGAGAGAGAGAGAGAGAGAGAGAGAGAGAGAGAGAGAGAGAGAGAGAGAGAGAGAGAGAGAGATAAAGAATGACAAAGAAGGAGAAAGAACAGGCACCGAAAGTTACAGACACTAAGAAAAAGACGAGCAATAAGAAAGTTAGACGGACGTCACAGAAGACACTACCTCTGAACAGTCGCTCGCAGTACTTTCCTGTCCAGTCTCTTGGACACTGACAAACTTTATTCGTCGTATCAAACGTACCACCATGCTCACAATGAGTGTTCAGAGTCTCACAGAAGTCTCCAAGCCATTCTATAGAACAGTCACACTTGTGTTTCGCCTCATCAAAGATGCCGCCATTTTGACATGGATTCGTATAATTGTCGCAAAAATCCCCCGACCACTGAAGAGGACAAAGGCAAGTGTGATTGGACTCCTCGAAAACACCGCCGTTCAGACACGGGTTGTCTACCTTAAGTAAAATAATAATAATAATAATAATAATAATAATAATAATAATAATAATAATAATAATAATAATAGTAATAACAGTAATAATACTAATATTAATGCATGTAATAATACTAATAAAATAATGATGATGATGATGACGATGATAATAATAATACTAATAATAATAATAATAATAATAATAATAATAATAGTAATAGTAATAACAGTAATAATACTAATATTAATGCATGTAATAATACTAATAAAATAATGATGATGATGATGATGATGATAATAATAATAATAATAATAATAATAATAATAATAATAATAGTTATAACAGTCATAATAATAATGTAATAATAATAATATTTCTCATTATGATGATGGTGATGATAACAAGAACAACATAAGAGCATATAACATGATGTTGTTAAAAACAGTAGTTGTTGTTGTAGCAGCAGCAGCTATAGTAATAGCAGCAGTAAAAGTAGCACCAGTAGTAGCAGTAGTAGTAGTATGATAATGATGTCGATGTTGATACTTTTAAAAATAATAAAAAATGGTAGTTGTTGTAGAAGTTGTAGCAGTAATTGTGGTAGTAGTAGTAGAAGTAGTGGTAAGATAAGTAGGGCCCGTTGTTGTAATAGTAGTAGTAGATGTAGTAGTGATGGTGATAGTGGTAATTGCAGTAGTGGTGGCAGTAGTCGTAGTAGTAGTAGCAATAGCAGTAGTAGCCGTAGGACTAGTAGAAGTATAGAAGAAGTGATAGAAGTAGTAGTAGTATTAGAAGTCGTTGCAATGATAAGAACTACACAAAGTCTCATTTACCTTCACCTCTCTGTATTTACATCCGGGGTTGTAAACCAAGCCACTGCACAAACCGTCTGTGCGCTTGTCAAAGAGCTGACACCGAACCCTTCCGTCGAGAGAGGGGCAAGAATTAAAAGCCACGCAGTTGTCGGTCTTGGCACAGGTCTGAGAACAGTCGAGAAATGACGTCAGAGAGGCCTCGATTATCGGTATAGACTCGGCGGTTTTGTCTTTACGACAGGAGTCGAAGCAAACGAATTTTTTTATCGAGACTGCTTCGGAATTTGCCGAAACGCAAAGGTACAGCGAAGCGAAAATGAAGATAATAAAATGACGGTTCGCGTCTTTCTTGTTGTTGTTGATTTTGTTGTCGTTAATGTTCCTTATCTTCTCCATCTTTATTTTTATTTGTTTGTTTTGTTTTTTTTTTTTTTTTTTTTTTCTTGAAGCTTTCTTTTCTTTTTCTTCTTCTTTTGTTTTTCCTTTTCTTCTTTGTTTTTTGTTGTTTAGTCTATAGTTTGTACTCACTAATAAATGATTTATAAAATAGGTCGTTTTTTTACATTTATGTATTTCTGTTTACTTATTTTTGATTTTATGAACGACAACAGACAGAGGAAAAGACTTGAACTGTGGTATTTGGTGAAGAAAAAAGTGTTCTTTTTTAGTTTTAACACAGCAGAATGTCTTGAATCTTGTTTAGCATAAAGTACTTTATGCACTCAGCCATTTTTTTTCCACACACCTTGAATATATTTAGCGAGATTTCTTGTCCAGCAGGATTCTTGATTTTATTCACCAAAACTGCTGGAATCTCGTTCAGTATAATTCTCCTACGCATTCAGCAAATGCTTCGAAATTTACTCCACAGTTCGATAATTTCCTTGCCAACATTTCTTTTATATAGTCACAAACAAATTCCTGATTTTATTCAGGAACAGATCATGAATCTGTTCAGCAAAATATGGCGTTCTTGTTCACCTAAGTTTCTTCTACCTGTTCACCAGCAGCTCTAGTTCTTCATATCATTGTTCATCGACAAACGGTTATATATCGGAACATCAAAAAATAATAATTTCCCGTCAGTCACCTGCACTGTGTATTAAACACACAGATCAATCCACAAGAAAATACAAAACCTCTGATGATTTATATCCAGCCTCTCTCCCATCTGAACAATACTGAAAAATACAAAAACATTCTTATTTGTTTTACAAGTGGCAGCCAGGAATATATCTGAGTTACTAACGACCTATTTTTCCTATTGGACCTTTGAAAAGGTGTCTGAGATTAATAGCCACCGGTATTAAAAGACGTTTTAAACTCTTTCAAACTTTTTACGTTATTCAAGCGGTTATTGATAATTTCATTCTGTTTGTCTCTAGCGGGTATTCTCTTTGATTTCTTTGCATTGATGATAAATGAACTGGAAGCAATGAATACAATGTCTAGATTGGGCGGTAATGTTGACAGTCGAACCAAATATCCATTGTTATGCATAAAGATACTAAACAATGCAAAATGTTCTCTTTTTGTGGGGGTTTTTGTGGGGTTTTTTCTTCCCTTTTCGTCTTCTTTTTCTTCCCCTCTGTTTTCTTTCTTCTTTACTTTCTGTATGTGTGTGTGTGCTTGTGTGTGTGTGTGTGTGTGTGTGTGTGTGTGTGTGTGTGTGTGTGTGTGTGTGTGTGTGTGTGTGTGTGTGTTCGCTTAGCCTATTTTATTTGTTCTGTTTTGTTTTGTTTTGTCATTTTTCAATAAGTGCATACAAAAATTGATTTCCCAGAATCCATATTTAAATAAATTAGTCATAATCTACAGCTATACCTGACTGAACACTTTCTTTCTCGGCCGCTGATAAATAACTTTTTTAGAATAGGCAAAACTCACGCATTCAGAGAAAAATATTTCAACCAGAAAAACAAACGAATAACGCATGAAGCATCGACTGAAACTGTTTTTCACCGAAATCGATTGCGTTCACAGAATAACTTACGTTTTCTAAAACTTTAATTATTAAAATAGCTGCAATCTGAAGGTATTCAAACAGAACAATATAAAATCAAGTTTGCTAAATCTGGAATTTTATTAATATATTGATAATGATCAAGGATTTTTATGCTTTTTTATATTATTATTACTTCTACTACTACGACTACTACTACTACCACTACTGTTCTACTACTACTACTACTACTACATTATTGTTTTTGTTGTTACATTATCATTATCGATATTTTTGTTATTATTATTTAATTATTGTTATTATTATTATTACTACTACTACTATTATTATTATTATTATTATTAGAGACAGAGCGACAGACAAAGAGAGAGAGATAATATAATGCCAACATTTTTTGTTGTACTCTCTCTCTCTCTCTCTCTCTCTCTCTCTCTCTCTCTCTCTCTCTCTCTCTCTCTCTCTATATATATATATATATATATATATATATATATATAGATAGATAGATAGATAGATAGATAGATAGATACAGATATAGATATATAGATATATATGTATACATACACACACATATATAATAAATAATAATAACAACAATAATAATAATAATAATCATCATCATCATCATAATAACAATAATAATGTTCTATTATAATTTTATAACAGTCAAGTATGTGACAAACTGAAAGATACCCAACATGTTTAAAAACTGATATTTTCAATAAGGCTTTCTCTTGTTGTCTTTAACCGTGACTAATATTTTGATATCTGCAACAAACATTTGAAAACAAATATACTATTACAGGTAACTTGAACAATTTGAATTGTCTTAAAGACACAACTGTCTCGGTTACCTGTAATCTTTCCTTTGCATTATGTTGGGTTTTTTTTTTTTGGAGGCGTTCAGGTGTTGTTTTTCGTTTTCTTTTTACTTCATTTCATTTTAACACTTTTTGTCTTTCCTCGTGCCGCAGTCGCATGTTCCCAAGAAATATGGATTAGTCAGGGTTATCTAATACTCAGTACGTGTCCGCAAAAAACAGGTCTGTTGGTAAAGCGAAGACTTGAGGACTTCAACAATCATGGCGTCGATTTTCTTTTGACTTTTGTTGTTCGCATTGAATACATGTTACTCTGAACCTGCAAGTCGATTACTTTAAAAATAAAATAAAAATAATAAAAATAAAAATATATATTAATTTTCGATAACGACTGTCGGAAGGTTTCTGTGTACATTTAGGAAGAATGTTCTGTCTGAGTGGAAAACAAATTTGCTCACTTCCTGGTAGATAGAATCATCATCATTTCTTCTGGAAACCTTCCACCCAGCAGTCACTGTCAGAGTATCAAAGACTATTTTGCATGTTTTCTGCTCGCAGATGAAAGAAGCATTGTTCATCTTTGTTCAAAACGAGACGTTTGGCTTCTGACAGTTTTTATTTATGAAAGGTTTCTATATTATTATTATTATTATTATTTTACACTCTGTATTTTAAAACATGCTTAGAGATGCACACAGTGTCATAAACAAATAAAAACCGATAAACTCTCTCTCTCTCTCTCTCTCTCTCTCTCTCTCTCTCTCTCTCTCTCTCTCTCTCTCTCTCTCTCTCTCTCTCTCAGTATTGATTATTTTGTATAATACAGATTGTAGTCCTGACAAACTCAACAAAGTAAGCTGTACTTTTACATTTATTAATAAAACCAAAATTTCATATGAAAATATTTTATATATCGGCAATAAACATGAAAACATAATTTGTTGTCCATGCGAAGGCTTTAGAACAATTACACTTTTTCAAAGTGGAGTTCCATTGAAATGTGCGAGTTTTATTTAAATATTGATTCATTTTTTTATTTAAATCTTTACTGTCATTATTTATTTATTTTGTTTATTTTTTATTTTTATTTTTTATATATATAGTTCAGTAGAAAAAACGCCAAAAATATCTTTATCTCTTGTTCTGAATGTAAATATCTTTATCTCTTGTTCTAACTGTAAATAGTTTTATCTCTTCATCTAACTGTAAATATTTTTATCTCTTCATCTAACTGTAAATATCTTTATCTCTTGTTCTAACTGTAAATATCTTTATCTCTTGTTCTGAATGTAAACATCTTTATCTCTTCATCTAATTGTAAATATCTTTATCTCTTGTTCTAACTGTAAATATCTTTATCTCTTGTTCTAGCTGTAAATATTTTTATCTCTCGTTATCTCAATCTTTCCCAGACGAAACGTTAACAAACTGTGCTCGTCGGGAACGAACCTGACTTTGGCTCTGACTACGTCATCAAGTTTAGACGCATCCTCCCGCGCTTTGAAGAGATCAGAAACGACCGACTCGGCGCTGTGGAGAAACTTCACGTTCTTTTCACTCGTCTGAATCGACCTTATCTCCATGGAAACCACACTGAGACCCAGGACGGCCGCAGACGATCTCTGTAATTTCCGTCGTTCGGTTTTGTGTTTTCTCTCCAGCTCGTCCAGCAGCTCGTGTTCTTGTTTCTGCACGGTCTGCACGAGCTGTTTGGCGCTTCGAGTGATCATTTCGCGAGCAGACGACACGTCTGCGTCCAGATTTTCAGCAGCGGTTTCGAGACTCGGCAACAGGTCCGGGTAAAACAGGTTGATGTTTTCTTCTTCTCTTTTGATTTCCTCCAAATACGATTGCAGGTTTTTGTCGACGACGTCCACGGCATTCTGCAGGGACAGAACCTGTCTGCAGTGCGGGTGATCTTCCGAGGCACATTTTGAACAGATGACGATATCACAATCCGAGCAAAAAGCGTTTTTCACAAAATTCTTGTGAACCCTGCAGACAGAAGTCCCGTCTGAAAAAATTTCTTTCGACCTACTTTTTACTGAAAACGG
>CM022666.1:7368264-7395764 GCA_012295275.1 Chrysomallon squamiferum
ATATATGTGTATATATATATATAAAATAAATAAACTATTAAAAGAAAAAAAAAAAAATGACAACATGATTGAATTCTTAAGGACTTACATCCTTTTGATTCTGCAGTAATATTTTGCAGTTGCAGATAATTAAAAAATTTTTCTTTGATGACATGGTTATGTGAAGATTCTTCTTCTTATTATTATCATTATTATTATTATTATTATTATTATTATTATTATCATTATCATTATCATCGTTGCTGCTATTATACTATTATAATTACCATCTTTGTTAATGCTGTTATTGTTCTTGTTGCTATTATTACTATTACTGTTGTTGCAGCTGTTGTTGTGAATGCTGCTATTATTACCATTAATGTTGTAACTGTTATTATTATTATTAATATTGTTATTACTGTTATTCTTATTGTTGTCGTTATTATTATTATTATTATTACAATTATTTACATTTAAAGATGTTTAAATACATTACAAGGTGTAAATATTACAAGTCTCATTGCTGAGTTTGAAATACAAAATAAAGTTAGAGCATTTTAATTCTAGCAACAGATGCACATTCTGTAATAAATATATATATATATATATATACCTATATACACACACATATATACATACACTTTCATTCAGAAATTTAAAAACTGCTAATAAACAATTCAGCACTAATAAAGTTCAAGAAAAGATAAAAGAATGATCCTACATTTAAAAATCACAAAACAATTTTAAAAATTAAAAATATGCCATTAAATGTGTATTTCAGTGTGAGAATGTATTTCCTTGCATGTCCATCTATACATATATGATGTATGTGTGATTTTTGTTTTGAGTTATGTATGTGTTTTTGTGTATCTGTGTACATATGGGAGTGTGTGTTTCTGTGTATGTCGGTTGTGTGGTGTATGTTTACATGTGTTTGTCTGTATTTGTGTGTGTACCGGTGTGTGTGTAATTATGTGCATATGTGATTATTTTTGTGTACATGTGTGCTTGGATGTATACATGTATGTTTGTGTGTACATGTGTCCGTTTGCGTGTGTACATGTGTTTGTGTGTACCTGTATGTATGTGTGTAATTATGTATATACATGTATTTTTGTGTCTACTAATATTTTTGCATGTGTTTATTCAGCTGTTATTATCCAAGAACGTATTTTCACAACATGCTTGATTTGGATTCCCATTTTATACGTGACTTTTTATATCATGTTTGATGTCCGTGTGTCTGTGTTTCTGTCTGTGCTACAACAGTGCACATCTACTCTGATTTAAATCAGTCAGAATTCTGCTGTCACGTTTTACTTGACGGCTGCACTGGGTACTTCTCTGCCACCATCAGCAATGTCTTCTTAAACGTCTGTACATCCTGGGCTCCGGAGAACATTCTCTGTCCATTCATGTAGAAGAATGGAACACCTGAATTAATAAAACAATCAAAAACATCAAGAAAACAAACAATCAAAAATACAGACATGTATGTATACACAATATTCATATAAACGTACATATGTGCATACATAAATATACTCAAATATACACACATACATACATACATACACAAATACACACATCTAATATTTATAAACACACATGCATACATTATTAGGATGATATTTTATAAACTAGTTAAATAAAAAAAGAAAATCACTATTATTTTACAATTTAATTTTTTTATTTTTCTGTTACGCTTTATTTACAAGTGTGTGTTTGTGCTTTATGTTTGTAGTGCTTTGTAAATATCTCTTTAAGCATGTTTGTGTATCAGTGTATACACTTCTGTGTCTATATGTGTGTATTTGTGTGTGTGTGTACATATCATTTTGTCATTATGTGTTCCTCATGTGAACATTTGCTTATACGTTGATATATTAACTTTATTCTGCACACACACAAACACACACACAAATACAGATACATACAAACACATGCACACACACACACACACATGCACACAAAATACAGATACATACACACATGCATGCACGCATGCACACACATACACACACAAATACAGATACATACACACACACACACACATACAGACACTTTAGAAATTCCAGCACAGTATCTCCTACCAGTCAATCAACATCTTCCTTTTTCTCTTTTATTCTTTATACACCCACCTCATATTACTACCATAAATACTGTTGTTATTAAAACACAATTACCACGAACTCCTTTGTCCATCCAGCTGTTTGCTTTGCTGATGACAGACTCCAGATTAGACTTGTTGTTAATGTAACCTTTCACATCATCCACATCATAGCCAACATCCTTAGCAACAGCTAACACAACATCAGAGGTTAGAAGCTGCCCCTCTGTGAAATACAGCTTAAAGAAGAAAAAAAATGTTAAACAAGCTTTAATGTAAAGAACTGTGATTTCAGATACGTAAATAAAATATAGAAAGAAAAAATTTTTAAAAATGTTAAACAAGCTTTAATGTAAAGAACTGTGATTTCAGATAAGTAAATAAAAATAAAAAAGAAAAAAACAAGAACAGAGCAAATTTTTATGGTAATTTTGCAATTACTGCATTTTTAAATTTGAAATTCAAAATATATAAAATAAATAAATAAACAAATACATAAATATAAAATATATAAATAAATAAATAAAGATAAATAAATGAATGTAAGTAAAAACATATATTTCAGGATACAGCAGCATTCACATAAATTTTAATTCATGATAGTAAATAAACTAAACAAATATTTAACATTAATTTCAACTTTGATTAATAAGCTACTGTTCATTAAACAAACAAACAAACAAGAAAACAAAACAAAACAAAACAAACAAACAAACAAACAAACAAACAAATGAATAAATGAAACAGGTTAATAATTACATCAGCAGAATCTGTAAATCAGTAAATAAATGAAATGATATAAAATAAAAATACACTTTCACAGAAGTTATAAAAGAAAAAACAGTTACTGATGATGTATTTCTGTAAGTTATTTTTAAATTATAGAATACTGATATTTCTGAGATGTATTCTTAGACAATACTAATCACACTTTTTACACAGCTCATTTAACTGGGGATTCACAATATTTGGGGTTATTAAATTATTCATATTTCTTATGTCATAAATTTCATTTTTATAACATTTTAATCTCCACTGCTCTTGTGGGTCTGTAAAGACTCAAGTAGATGAAATTCTGTTCTTTAATTTGAGGTTAAGAAAACTATTTCAAAATGATCTTTAGTATTATAAATTCGTTATTTAGGTGTTTTTATTTTTTTTTTTAATTATTTATTATTATTATTATCATTATTATTGCTTTTTCATTTTTTTTCAGTTCTTACACAAAATATATTTGTCAAAATCTCAAAATTTAATAATGACCAGATATATTCACACATAACCACACACACACACACACGCACACACACACACACACACTGACACACACACACACACACACACAAACACACACATATGACATATTGATCAAAAATGGGTACAGCAACTTAATCCCTAATTTGACATGAAAAGTTATAAATAATTTTAAAAGTTACATGAAACAGTTTCTCAGCTATTTTGTTCTGTTTGTCCCAGTCTTTCTTCTCTTTAGAATATTCTAGAAGAGCATGTGACTGCACAGTGTTTGAAAACAGTTTACTTCTGTATGTGAAGTCAATGCCAAGTTCAGCACCAGTGTTTCTTAACTGCTGTGCACTGAAATAAAACAAAATTATAAATATATAATATTTTTACAGAGAAATACTTTTGTTATTATCAGTTTTGTTTCCTTTAAATCACTGAAATTTTCTATTGTGAGAAACATTTTTTTTTTTAAATAGTGTATTCATGTATGTATCTGTGAGACTTAAAACAGAATCTATTATTTATTTCCTAATTTTTTATTTATTTATTTATTATTATTATTATTATTATTATTATTATTATTATTATTATTTTCTGTTGATGTTATTTGCGGTTATGTTTGTGTTTTTTCTATTTATAAACCTTACACAGTTATATATAAAATATATATATATATACGAAGTATATCATCGTCATTCGTGAATTTTGAGTGGGTCAAATGATCAGGAACCTCTACTCTTATCCACTCCTTGCGGATAATTATAAATACCATGTAGGTGAGTATACTAAAATTAAATTTACCTAGGACTGTTTGGATCCTGAAATCTTGCTGGTTTAGGGACGCCCTCAATAGGTGTGTCTGGGCGGAGAAGAAATGGTTCCCATCGGACGATGAATTCGAACTTGTCAGAAAGTTCGGATATCGCCGACTCCAACTTTTTCTTCCCCACCCAACACCAGGGTCAAATAATATCGCTGATGACATCAACTTGAACCACTGGCTTCGTAGCCATGTTTGGTTTCACTTCTAAGTGGTATCAAACGAAATTATACACAAAACTCGTGATTCAAGAGATCTAAAAATGTCGAATGGTTTCACAATGAAAATAAAGATGTGTACTTTGAACTTTCCACCATCGCGATGCGACCATTTGTTGTTTAAAAGCATTATTGTGTAAGTTTAAGTTTCATCTATTGAAATTGTATTTGTGCGTTGTTTGGTGTTTGTGATGGCTAATCAGTTTTGGAATTTCGGTATTTCATTTAACATAAATATAAAATAAAATTAGGCGCAAAAAATAGCGAGGTAAAATGTGACCCCAAAAGAACCTCACTTCCTGACATCTTCGGGAATTTCCGTCTTTTTCAAGTAGCGTTAAAGGATAAAAGTAGCGAGTTCTTCTAATCATTTTGTTTTTAAAATGAAAAATTTCATATCTTTCACATTATTATGGCATACATTATTACTATTACTATTTCTACCATATCTGCTTTTGATGTTACTTTTATAATATTAATTTCCTCTACTGCTTTAAAATTATATTCATTTGTTAACATTAACGAAAATAAAATACAATTATGTGGAATTTAGAATAGTAATACTATTTAATTACTGAATATAATAGTTTATAATGTACGGAAATTGTATAAAGTGGCCATTCAATTTTGCAACTAGCAAAGCAAAACAAAGCAAAACATTTTGTTTAAAAATCATGGAAACAGTTGTCGATATTCTTAAGTTGACGGAAACTGACGAACTGCCTTTTCGTTTCGTAACGCCACGGCAAACCGAGACTATAATGTTGATGCCAATAATGAGGTATGCGTTAAAAGATAACAACAAGCTCACGCCTTGGAATATTGACGTAAGTAAAACTCTCGTTTACTTTGATAGCTGACGTTAAGAACAATATGTAAACAAACATTCAGCACCTCGTAATTATTGGAAACACGATCTTCCTGTTATCTGCTTATACGTAATTATTGTTAATGTATTATAAATTATGTCGATCAAGCAATGAGTAGGTCTGTTTGGAAACAAACGTATAGGTATAATTATAATAGCACACATTTTTATTCCTGAACCCAGACGGAATTTAGATAAAATTATCTGGTAAAATAATTTGGCGCATGTACCTAAGAATGTTAGTGTGTATTTATAGCACGATATAAATATTTAACAACAGAGAGAGAGAAAAAAAAAAAAAAAAAAAGAAAAAGAACGAGAGAGCAAGAGAGCGAGAGAGAGAGAGAGAGAAAAAATACATGTGGTTATCGATCGTATTTCCTTTGGAATTTTGGTCGAGAACTGCAGTGTTTGTGTCGATTGCAACAGGAAGTATCTCCCCCACACTGCATCACGCGAAATTCACCCCTCCCCCCTGCAAACCACAATCACCAGACACCAGACCACCTGTTGTTTATTGCGATCGGAAAACGTAGAATATACATTTATGGATTTTTATCTTCTTCTTTTTTCCTCTCTCTATCTCTGTGATTATAGTGCTGTCCAGAATCTGTATTCGGAATGGAAAGTCTGGCGCAGCATTAGCTTGTTAGAGATTATCGGTTACCATTAGCAACCGGCGTGTGTCGTCACAGAAAGACGTCCCGTGATGCTCGCTGCTGTCGTCTGCTAGCGATGGATGATGATACTCAGAGATTTAAAGGTTAGTGGATTGATTGACCCGAGGGGTGTTCTTAATCTTTATTATTAATGAGAGGACGAAAAATAAAACAGAAAGAGATGAATACCTAACGCCTGTCTTTGTTTGTCTCTGTCTCTCTCTCTCTCTCTCTCTCTCTCTCTCTCTCTCTCTCTCTCTCTCTCTCTCTCTCTCTCTCTCTCTCTCTCTGTGTGTGTGTGTGTGTGTGTGTGTGTGAGTGTGTGAGTATCTCAGTCTCTGAGAGAGAGAGAGAAAGAGAGAGAGAGATTAAAAACACAGCTACACATGGTTTTGTTCTTTTAATACAATGATACAATGTGTACCCATTGCATATGTCCATGCATAATCACACATACACCCACTTCAGAACAGAAATAATTATATTACACTAATTTAAAACATGAAAACAATTACGTTATTATCTCCCCATTTCTGAGTTCCCTCCCAGGAAATTTATTTTCAATTTACAACAATTACACCTCTGTTAAATCTTGAAATCTATTTTCCTGTACACAATTGTTCTCTGAAAATGTATTATTTATGATTATTATCTCTTTTCCTTCGTGTTTTTGACCTTTACTGCAAATAACTGTCGGCTGTTTCTCAGTTAGCATGCTCTGATGAATATGCATAATACCAAACACTGTAATTGTGTTACACCGTGGTAATTTTATTTATACAACATCTGGCCAGTGTAGTATTGTACAGTGACTAATGAAAGGACGATATCTATTTATTTGTTTGTATGTATGTATGTATGTATGTATGTGTGTGTGAAAACGTGTGTGTATATGTTTGTGCTGTGTGTGTGTGAGTGTGTGTGTGTGTGTGTGTGTGTGTGTGTGTGCGCGTATATGTTGACAGACTAGTAGATATGGGTGTATTATGTGGGCGTATATATATGTATGTATGTATGTATGTATGTATGTATATATATGTATGTATGTATGTATGTATGTATGTATATGTATGTATGTTTGTATGCATGCATGTATGTATGTATGTATGTATGTATGTATCTGTTTGTTTCTATGTAAGTGTGTATGTATATATGTATGTATGTATTTTTGTGTGAGTAAAAGAGAGAGAGAGAGAGAGAGAGAGAGAGAGAGAGAGAGAGAGAGAGAGAGAGAGAGAGAGAGAGAGAGAGAGAGAGAGAGAGAGAGAGAGAGAGAGAGAGAGAGATCGTCCTTTTAACAATATACTTTTTTATCTCTTTTTTTTCACTTCTATACGTTGCCTGATTTTACATTTTGCCTGTAACGTTTTTGTGTGTTTGTATATTCTTTTTCACTCATTTTTTTTTTCCTCGAGCTAAACCAAACTCACCGCAACAGACCTATATTTTTCGCGTCACTTCTGCCATTGGTTTTGTGCAGTGGACCTGACTTTGTCGTAATAATGTTGTCGTTTTGAAGGAAATCTATAATTTGTGTTCAGGTATTCAGCAGCCAGGAAAATAATACGAGTTAAACGGTACCTTTAGTGATATTAACATATTTATTGCATAAGTAATTCAGTACAATCATATTTGATTACAGTTCTTTTTACTTGTCCTTGTTTTCTTTTGTGTCCTACATGTACTTTTTTTTTTTTTTTTTTTTTTTTTTTTTTCAGTTTGTTTTTGGGTGCAATTTTCTAACCATAAAGTACCTTAATAATATAAACAAGATGCCGGAAACTATAATTTCCCTTTATGACGTCATCTCGTGAATACATGATTAATTCACTGTATGCATTTCTTGTATTGTTCTGAAAAACTGTGTTGATTTATAACTGAAATTTCAAGCCTATTTAAATCAGATTTCCTCAGTTTATATATAATTAAATAATAAGTAAATAATTACTGGGTAAGAACACGATTTTGTGTTCAAACTAAAATTCGAAAATGAATATCTTATTATTTTGTGTTTGATTTCTAAAATAATTTTCTTCATTAGAATATCATATCTTTATTTATACCAAAAAATGGATTTATTGCTGAAATAGAAAATGATATAGTTCATTTAAGTTTAAAATTATCGAAAATAATTTTAATGGCGTCTTTTTTTTTTTTTTTTTTGATGAAAACAAACAGACCGCTCTACAGAAACGGCTTTGACTGTACATTTATTTTGTCGTTTGTCAGGACAATTATACAGCAATGAAATTATAAAACATGCACAGAAGCAGTGCGTTCTGGATTTTTCATTGTGTTTTGTTCAACGCATAGCTTTACGACGTGGCATGTTGTCAGTGTATGAATTAATTAATCCCACGAGAGTTTGCCCTCTTTATAAATTACTTTGCAATTAATTAACACGTCGACTTAAATAATAAACCCAGACGTCGACAACAACGACAACAACAACACTGATAATAATAACAGTAGTTGTTGTTGTTGTTATAGAAGCAGTAGTCGTAGTCTTTGTAGTAGAAATAATGGTAGTTGCAATAGCAGTTGTAATACTTGTAGTAGTAGTAGTAGTAGTAGTAGTAGTAGTAGTAGTAGTAGTAGTAGTAGTAGTAGTAGTAGTAGTAGTAGTGGTAGTAGTAGTAGTAGTAATAATAGCTTTAACTGTAACAACAATATAACAACAGCAATGATCTTAATCATTGCAACCGAAGGATGAGTTCGCTTCACTGCTCCTTGTAAGTTTTTTCCGTTCTAACCACTGCTTCATCATTGGATTATTCAAAGCGTTGCACCTTCTTACAAGATGAATGCAAAATAATTCCATTTCGCTAATAGCAAGGCGAAAGAACATTAATTTTAGTTTTACTTATATGTTTTTAAAAAAAAATAAAAAATTGAAAAATAAACCAGGCGGGATATGTCAAAACACGTCTGGTTTGAAGTAATCTGTTTCATCGCGCACTGACCCTCACTCACAAAAAAGGTCGTTGGCTAAAGTCAGTCAAGTATACTGAGCGCCAAAAGAAACGACATATAACAATAATTGCTTCAGTATTTCAAAGACGAGAACAAACGACCCTGTTCAATCAGCGACTGATCTTACGTATGATGACAATAAAGTCTTTCATTAGCGAATATATTTTTATATTTCCAGACAGTGTCCACGGAAATTATCTGTTAAAAAAAAAAAAAAAATTCTTTGTATTCGATAGGAGTAACTCATTGTATTGAATAAATTTGGGAAATGTTTCCTTTAGAATACTGTTCTAATATCCGTTACGTGGAATAACCATTGACCTCGAAAACTTTTATTTCTATGCTGTCTCTTTAACAATAAAAATAAAACATACTTTGTCATTATGTTGATAAACCATGCATAGAAAAACTTTGACCGATATATGTCTTTTTGTTCTTATTTATTTATTTATTTATTTATTTATTTATTATTCTATTCTTTTCTTTTCTTCTCCTCCTCCTTCTTCTTTTTTCTCTTCTTCTTCTTCTTCTTCTTCTTCTTCTTCTTCTTCTTCTTCTTCTTATTATTATAAATCTAAATAACAAAATTAATAAAAAAAAAAAGTTATAAAGAAAACAAAACAAAATCTAAATTTCTCTACCACATATTAGTTTCCAGTATTCAGCTATTATAGCCAAAGACTCACGCTACAACAATAATACAGCTGGTTTTATAATCCACACATAAACACATTCACATAAAAGCTATTTTTATCAAGTACTGAGCTGTCACTGCTTACTTCTGCTATAGGTAACTGTAATATACACGCACACAATAAGTTTCATTTGATATTTGCTTGCTCAAGCAAATTTAAACTGATTTTACTCGAGTAGAATTACCTCGTATGGAAACTGGTTTTTTCCCTTAATAATAATAATAATGATGATGATCATAATAATAATAATAATAATAATAATAATAATAATAATAATAATAATAATAATGATAAGCAACAACAGCAACAATAAATAAATAAATAAATAAATAAATAAATAAATAAATAAATGCTGGACGAATTAATTTTATGACAGAACTGACGAATGAGCTATAAGAAATAAATAATTTTAGACCACTAGTTGGAACGTGAAATTGTCTGATAGTTCCTGCATCAACCACAGTTACAGACTGATATCAATACTATTACTACCACTACAACCACTATTTCTACGACTACTGTGAATACTATTAATACTCCTATTATTACTGCTGCTGCTACCACCACCACTACCACTACTACAATACTATTTCTATTACAACTACTACCACATCCACTATTAATAATATTGATAACCAACCACAGTATAGTCCGCTTTTAATACAATTACTATTGCCATTATTACCACAACCACTACCACTATACTACTACTACTACTACTACTATTACTACTACTACTACTACTACTACTACTATAATAATAATAATAATAATAATAATAATAATAATAATACAACTACCATTTATTACTGCTAATACTACTACTACTACCACTTATTACTACTACTACTAATACTACTAATAATAATAACTTTAGCTTAGTAATTAGAATACCCTCTCTAGGCGCCTATTAATTCATTTACTCTTCCAAAACTAATCCAAGAATTTTTTCTCTGTTACGTGTTTTCTTGACTATATGAAAACAAATTAAAAGAATCGTTGATTTTGTTCGATGAGGCTAACATTCGAATTGTCACCGCCGTTACACACAATGCGTACGTCTGTTGCACCTACATTACGTGCACTGCGATGTTGTTAAACAAATATTTTATTCGTTCAGGCCTTTATTGAAAGCAGTATAAAACATGCGCCAAGCATGCCAGACAAGCCGTGTTAAAGAAACTGATATAAAAACACCACAGACGCGTTCAATGGTAAAAGTCAATCCGCCGATCGATGGTTGCCAGTAGCAACCAGTATGTGTGAGGCGTATCTAATTAATATCTGCAAGAGTCGACAAGTCTTCATTGTTGGTCAGTGTGTCTGTCTCTTTCTCTGTCATTGTGATTTCTGTTTGTATGTCTTTTTTCTTCTGTGTTTCAGTTCTTTCACTGTTATTTATTTTTTATTTTTTATTTTTTATTTTTTATTTTTTGTTCGTTTTTTTCCTTTCTTTCGATCTTTAATTCTTTTTGTGAAGACATTTTCCCATTTAATCTATAAGTATATATATATGTATGCAGTATGTCTGTGCATGTGTATATATATATATACATATGTATATGTGTGTGATATGTATGTGTGTATGATATGTATGTGTGTGTGATATGTATGTGTGTATGTATGTGTGTGTGTCTGTGTGTGTTTGTGAATGAGTGTGTTTGTTATTTTTGTTGTCTGACGTTTTCTCAGTTCTTATTTATTTTAATTTATCCATCTTTACCTTGATATGTCAGACTAACTTGCTAATTAAGTTGCTAACCAGAGCAGATAATTCTGTATGCATCACATACATTTAAGGATTTTATTTATTTATTTATTTATTTATTTATTTATTTATTTTATAGCCCTGTAATTCGTGTTTGTTAATCTCTTCTATTATTCTTTCATTTATTTTCATTTTTATAAACGTTAATTTCCAAAATATGTCTAATTGTCTGTCTCTTTATCCATCCATCTGTATATCTGTCTGTATGTCTGTGTGTATATATGTCTATCATTATCTCTGTCTATTTATTGTGGTTCTTGTTATTTTTCATTTCAATTTTATTTTATTTTTCAAAAAGTAATATTTATTATTAATTTTTTTTTTTAATTTTTTTTAGTTTTATATTATTTTTTTTTAATTTTATTTTATATTATTTTATTTTATTTTATTTATATATTTTTTTTAATTTTATATTATTTCTTTTTATTTTATTTTATATTATTTTATTTTATTTTATTTTATTTTATATTATTTTATTTTATTTTATTTTATTTTTTTTTTTTTTCAGCGATGTCGCTTGACGACACAATCAGCAGCACGCTGCAGAACGTGTACAGAAAACACGGACAGGAACACACAGGACGCACGTGCAATCTGGAGCGAAACCTGCCGCTTAAAGAACCGTACTTCATTATCAAAAGAGTTCCACGTTTCCGGGTCAGGGCGGATCTCCATACAGATCTCAACCCTGCTTACATACCCCTATCTAGGTATTACTGTTACTACTACTACTATTACTATTGCTACTATTGCTATTATTACTACTGCTACTGCTGTCGATGCTAATACTATTACTACTACTAATGTCTATACTGATATTAATATTAGTACTAATACTAATACACAAATAAAATAATTCTATAACCACCAATTGTTTATAATACTATTGATATTAGATCTGCTGTTTCTTTTTTAGTATTATTATTACTACTGTCCATTTGTGTGTTGTTATTTTTGGGGTTTGGTTTACTTCCTTCCTTTCTTTCTTCTTTCCTTCCTTCCTTCCTTACTTACTTACTTACTTACTTATTTATTTATTTACTTTTATTTATTTACTTTTATTTATTTATTTATTTATTTATTTACTTTTATTTATTTATTTATTTATTTATTTATTTATTTATTTATTTATTTATTTATTTTTTTCAGATTAGAAGCAGCCAGTGTGGATGACTTGATTTCTCCCAAGCCTAATGGTTGTCGAAAAATTCTCCTCGAGGGAGATATTGGCGTGGGAAAGACAACTCTTTGCTACAACATACTACACAGATGGGAAAAGTTCCTGAACGAGAAAACAGACGAAGCTATCAGCATTATCATCTACATTGACTGTGCCACACTTGAACCATTAGAATCAGACACGTGTATTGTTACTCACACGTTGATTGGTTATCTCGCGCAGGAAGGAGTTAACCTTTCGTACAAAGCCGTGTCCGATTGGCTGGAGGCTAACGGAAATGACGTCGAGGTGATGTTCGACAATGTAACCAGATCGCCAGCGATTATGGATCGTATTGTGAACATAATGAACCGTCCGAACATGCTGTTCTCCAGAGTCACCGTGGTGACGTCAACTGGTCTGATGACGAAAGACCTGTTTGACACCCTGTACTACTGTTACGGAATGAATCCGGATTACAGCAACAAGGTTTTGTTCAGACAGCTGAAAAAGGCTTCGGATAAGCCCGAGGAGAAGATGGCCTCGTTGCACAAGCTGGACTGCCAGCAGGAATTCAACAGAAACCCTCTCTCGCTGTCTGCGGTGATCTCGTACCTCAACTCCGTGGACAACGGCGTGACGCCGAGACACAAGTACGACCTGCTGAGGGGGATTGTAAGAATGGCGGTCCCAGAGACTCTTCAGCGCCGAGCCGAGACGAACATCAAAGTGGACATTCAGCACTGCACGGACATTCTCGCCGAGAAAGCTTTCCACAGCATGTCAGACCGCGACCACAACCTTCACAGAGAGAGCTTCCCGCAGTGGTTCCGAGGACAGCACCTTTGCGACTTCTGCTTCGTTCACGACATCCACGGCCCGTTAACGGCTACGACAACGACGAAGTTCTCCTTCACGTCGAGATGTTTCCGCGACTTCTTCGCGGTTCAGCACGCAGTGACTCTTCTCAAGATTCCCTCTCAGACTGAGTCGGTTCTGAAACGACTGATGGAGGAGAAATCCTTTCTGCCTCTCTTGAGCCTCTGCTGCCGGCAGCTGAAGCTTTGCGGACACGAAGATCTTCTGCGGCGAATGTTCCTGTCGATGATAAAGGAAGTGCAGAAGAGATTCGTTTCCATACAGTCATCGGACCACACCATCACGAAAGGACTGCTCCGACATTTCGGCAGAATCCTCAACTGCCTTCACGAGCTGGAGTTTCAGAAGGAGCACTGCGAACTGACGGCCAAGTCTTTCCCGCACATCTTGGAGTTCTCCTTCCAGGACTGCTCGAAGCGGACGATCGAGGACTTGTCGGACCTGATAGCGCACACAGAGGACAAAATGAACTTCGTCACGAGCGGAATCGTCCTTCACCTTGACGGAATGGCCAGCGGCGTCTCCGAAGCGGTCCGCCTGGCGGGAGCGTTGAACGAAATGACGTCGCTCACCACGCTGATGATCAGTGCCGTCAATATAGCCGAGACAAGTTTTTTCGTTGGTTTTCTGTGCGATATTTTTCAAGACAATTCTCACATTGTGAACCTCACAGTGAGAGGGCCCATGAACAGCGTGCACAACCTGACTGCGGAAAATCACAGACGAGTAAGATCAGTCTTCCATAAAGGAAACTCTCTTCGGAGTTTAACCATCGAAAATTTCCAACACCAGCACAAAGCCGCTTACGTCATTCGTTGTTGGCCGGCCATTTTCGACAAACTGGAGATTCAGAAATGCAACCTGGAAGCCTCGGCTCCGGACTTGGTGAACAAAATCAGCCAATCATCAACCCTGTCTCTGCTGTGTCTCGATTTCTGTTACATTCCGCCTTCAAAGCTGATCGCCGTTCTGCAGGCGTTGGCGTCTTGTCCCACGTTGCGGTCGTTGCAGCTGAACACGCTGTCCGCCAAAAGAAAGTTCAACTCCACCGATCTGAACACGCAACATTTCCGATTCTCCATGACGCAAGAAGTGTGCGAGGTTCTCAAGTCGTTGATAGAAAACTCGAAAACTCTGACTGACCTCTCGCTGTGTCAAAACGGTCTTGAGGAAAAAGCCGCTGTGGTCTTGGATGCGGCAGCAGCATGCAGTTCACTGCAGTCGCTGGATTTGACCGGAAATAAAATCACCGATAACTTGCGAGAGAACGTCACTATGGTGATTATGACGCGACACGTCAGACGGTTGATTCTCGGAAGTAATTCTTTCACGGCTGAAGGTAGAAAAGCAATTATCAAAGCCTCGATAGAAAGAGACGATTTGCAGTTGAGTGTGTGATCTTAGCAACAACAGAAAAATAGAACCAGTGCTGTGATACCGATTATTCATTCTATTTTCATTGTTATTACTTTTTATTTAATTATTTATTTATTTATTTTTTTTTTTTTTTCATTTGTTGTTCTTCTTCTTCTACTTTTTCTTATGATTATGATTATTATTATTATTATATTGTTATTATTATTATTAATAATTTTATTATTATTTATTTATTTTGTTTTTACTTTATTTATTTATTTATTTATTTATTTGTTTAGCAATGATTATTGTTGTTGTTATTCTTCTTCTTCTTATTATTATTATCAGTTATTATTATTATTGTTATTATTATTATTATTGTTATTATTATCATTATTGTTGTTAATATTATTATTATTATTTGTTTATTTATTTATTTATTCACTGTGCTTGTTTAGTTCTTTGTTTCTTAATCACAATATGACAATGAATTCAGACAATGGACATACGTATTCGTTACTATGCACAACTATTTAAAACAATGTTTTATGATAATCAAATCATTTTTATCTTTTATTTAAGAATGAAAAAATGAAATGAAAGAAAAACCAAGGCGTTTTGTTGTTGTAGTTCTTTCTACACGTATTTGGTGCCAGCGAAATATCTAAATACATCCTGTGTATTTCCAAACAGTAGCAGGTGGATTATTTATTTATTTATTTATTTATTTATTTATTTATTATTATTATTATTATTATTATTATTATTATTATTATTATTATTGCTATCTGTAATTTTAATATCATAATTTTAGTTTATTTGCTTTACTATCTTGTTTTATTAATATTTTTCCTTTTTCACGATAATTCTTCATATTTTCATTTTTTGAAAAAAAAAAAATAATAATAATAAATAAAATTAAGCAGATTATCCTGAATCTGCTGAGAGAGAGAGAGAGAGAGAGAGAGAGAGAGAGAGAGAGAGAGAGAGAGAGAGAGAGAGAGAGAGAGAGAGAGAGAGAGAGAGAGAGAGAGATTAGTAATTTGTACATACCGTTATATTTTGCAAATCATTTATTTTTTAATATATTTTCAAGCAATTGTGCACATACCCCAATACAGCAACAAAACAACAAAACGTTATTATCTTTTAGAAAAAAAGAGCATTTATTTCATCTACAAATTAAAATGACAAACAATCGATGAGCAAACAATGAAATATCTGCGATTATTTTTTTTAAATAATAATAATAATAGAACATAATAATAATAATAAAAAAAACATAATAATAATAAAAATAATAATTAACTTTAAAAATTTATTATTCTATTTATACGTGTTGTAATTATATACAAGAAACTCAATAAATTACACAATGAAAAAATTTAACTAGAAATGACATGTACTTTTATCTCAACTCACGCTAACAAATGGGTGGTTGGATAATTAATTATTGACGAAAAACACATCATACAAGTATCAAGGTATCTAATAACAGGCGCACTTACGCACAACACGCACGACCGACAGACATCCATCTGCATTCATTCACGCAAGCCCAAATGTGAGTATGTCTTTGGAATATCACAAAATGAATTGTATCTAATAGTTCACGCCAGTTATATGTTTACATCATTGTGCGACAAGCATTTTTAAATCTGATGATCTAAGTTATCTCCCTTCGACTGGCATAAATTATCGCCCTTCTATATATGACGATTTATAGTAAGAAATATAATTGTCTATGAATCTTAAATAATAATAATAATAATAATAATAATGTTTTTAAAATGTTAAAAATTTACAAAAGAGAGAAAAACAGGATGCTATGTAAAAGATCGAGGGAGACATTTATAACAGAAAAACGTATGTGGGAAAACAAAACGAATGAAATCATAAAATGTTGCCCTATGTTTGCAATAGCACCACAAAATAATAATAATAATAATAATAATAATAATAATAATAATAATAATAATAATAATGTAATAGACATATAGAAGAATCTCAAATTTTAAAAAATTAAATAAATTAAATTAAATTAAAACTTAAATTTAATTGATAAACAGTATATTTAAAAATAAAAGAAATTTAAAAAAAACAAAAACAGGTTTCATGCTATTCGAATTATCTCCCTTAACAAAGTTATTAGCTTATTTTATAGTAGTAGTAGTAGCAGTAGTAGACGTTGTAATAGTAATAGTAATCACTGAGAAATTAAAATACGTCGTCACATATTAAAAATTAATAATAAAAATAAGAGTAATAATAAAAAAAATTATAATAAGAAATAAATTATAAATATTAATGGCTGAAGGAGCCGCTATAATATATAACGGAGTTGTAACTGTAAATAAGCATCAATACTTTCAGCTATTTTCGCTATCATGTGAGATTCATTACAAATTAATAGTAGGAGGGGGGAAACGGTCACACTTTCGAAAACTGAGATCATAGGTATACAAAGTCTTTCTTCTTCATATTCTTTCCATAATGTTATTTCACTATCGTCATTCACATTTGTAATAATAATAATAATAATAATAATAATAATAATAATAATTAAGAAAAATAACAATAATAAAGTTTGTTCGTACTCTTCTACAGTAAAACTACGGCCCGCCAACGATTAACTCTTCCATGACGTCATCGATGACGTTTTCACATTTTATTGGCTGACAAGCTGGTTACCGCCACTGGGGCGACCGCGTCGTTTGTGGTGGATGCGGCGATGATGGGGGCGGCCATGTCTCGGGTACTGTCGTGGATAATCGGAACCAATCGTAAACTGAATGTATCTTCGTCGTCTCGATTTCTGCGCACTGTTAAGGTACGCCGTTACTGAAAAACAAATGACGGGAAATTGTGACGTAAATTAATTAATAAAATGTGAAACAATAAACAAAATAAACGGATTAAAATTTACAAAGACTGAGTATTAAACAAAATAATTTATACTACGAGTGTATTAAAAGACTGGGTCTCTACGAAAATAACTATTATTTTCTGCAAAATCTTCCTGCCTATAAATTATTAACATAATAATTGACAAAATAAAAAATAATAATAATAATAAAAAAAAATGTACGGGGGTTAAATAAATAATTAATAGAGCAACTGTTAACAAATGTGCCTTAGTGTTTACGGTGTGCGTGTGTGTGTGTGTGCATTTGTCTATAAAGAAGAAAAATTGGTCGACAAAAATCAGAAACGAGCAACGACGTCCCTACGTCTCCGACTTGTAATATAGATAATAATTTAAAATAATAATAATAATGATAATAGTAATAATGATAGTAATAATGATAGTGATAATAATAATAATGATAATAATAATAGTAATAATTATAGTAATAATGATAGTAACAATAATAATAATAATAATAATAATAACAATAATAATAATACAACAATTATTAAAAAATAATAATAATAACAATAACAATAAAAATAACAATAACAATAACTATAATAACAATAACGTTTTAAAACTTACACCTAGCTGCAGCCTGTGACAGTTCTGTTTCCAGCTGTGCCTCGTCGATGTTTTCGATCTCTGAGAAAACGGGGACAGACACCACCAACTGACTGAACAGAAGCACGGACAAACAGACGGCAAACATTACTTTGAACAGATCCATTATCTGAAAATGCAATTAAGCGATATTAAATTTCTCACTCCATCTCTAATTATTATCATCATTATCAATTTTTCTTTTCAATTTCTAAATTCTTTAACTTTTTAGTATTATTATTATCTTATTTATTTATTATTATTATTATTATTATTATTATTATTATTATTATTATTCGTTTCGCGCAAAGTATATAGATACTGACAGACAGACTAACTGATAAATAATACGTGTATTGCACGTGCAGGTTTAATTAATTTCGCTCATAGAATTTCAATTTAAAAAAAAGAACGAATGCGTAAAAATAATGGTTTAATGCAGTTTTTCGTGTGTGTGTGTTTTATTTATCCATTTATTTTTTATTTTATTTTAATTTAGATTAGTTTAATTTTAATTTATAGTTTGGAGTTTTGTTGGGTTTTTTTCCCCTTTATTTCACTAAAATAATTAAAAATGAACAACCAAATGTAAAACGAAAAGGAAAAACAAAAAATTAAATTAGATTACTATGGATAAATATAATTTTATTTTTCATTTACTTGTAAAAAAATAATTTAAAAATTAAAAATGTAGCGCAAAGAGAGAATAACAAAAACAATTTAAAATGGACATTATTTAATAATACTCTTAAAATGTGCTTGCATTGAAGTTATGTTATTACTATTTCAATTTCAAAGATGAGGGAAACAATTTTAAAATTCTGCTCAGAAGAAGTTAGCGACAATTAAAAAATTAAAAAAAAGAAAAGAAAAAGAAAAGAAAAAGGCGTTCAAACCGTGTTAAGCAAAATGCGGGCGTAAATTGTTTTAGTTTAAATTTGAATCATTTGCTTTTAAACAAAAAAAAAAAAGAAAAGAAATAATAATTTTTAAAAAGTGTAAAAAGCAAAATTCAGATATAAGAAAAGAACAAAATTGAAATAAATTGACAAGCTGAACAAGGATTTTTGACATTGAAACCAAGTCACACCAGTTCCGAGCGCAAAAGTGAAACTTTTAGATTTTTGAGAAAAGAAAAATTTTAAAATTATATATAATAAAAATAAAATAACTAAAATAAATATAAAATAAAACAACTGTAAACATTTTTTTTTATCTCGTTCAAACTATTTCACATCAAATCGAAAAGTAAAAATGTCACTTTTGAGAAGAAAAAGAAAAAAAAGAAAAAAACGATAAAATTTAATAACCTATCTAAAAATAATAATAATAATAGTACTCAATAACTAAATAATACTTACAAATTACATAAAGACGACAAAGAAAGAAAAAAAAAAAATGACACGAAGAAGAAAAAAAAAATCTACACCGGTAAAAATTTAGTCATTTCTTTTCATTTTTAATTTTATTTCTTTTTTTTCTTTTTTAAGTCAAAATTTAATTAATAACAAAATAATACTTACAAATCACAGACAGACGACAAAGTTCTAACCACAAGAAGTTGTCTCGTTACGACAAACTAAAACAAACCAGCTTACGTCTGCTGAAAAAAACGCGCGCTCTGATCGAGGGGACGGGGTACCGGCTTAAACAGCTGATTTCGCCGAATGATCAGCTGGGAGCATGTTGCAAGCCTTTTTATTACCGACCTCCGGAAAACCGCAAACCAACAAACAACCATTCATTCGGTAATTAAATCCCCATAAATCATTTTGTTTGCGAAGTCCCGTGTCAGCGGACCGTACAGCTGAGCTGAATGGCCGCTTTAACGCGGAGCTTTGTTAATCAGGCCAAGCTACCTTATTTGGAAACTGCCGCCTCCGACCACGTGTACCGGCTTCTTTCTGATTGGCCGATATCGGGGCGTTGCTTGGGGGTGTGTGTCAGAAACTACAATGGGCAAAGGTGAAGGTCGTTCTAGCGATCAGCTGTTCGGGAATGATCCTGACCTGTTTCTCTTGTTTGCTTCTTTTTTTTTTTTTTTTTTTTTTTTGTTTTTAAATCTTTTCTTCTTTGTGTAAAGAAGCCTACGATAATGGGATTGGGGAGGGGGGCAGGGAGAACGATAAAAAAAATAAAAAATAAAAAATTCTGCGTTGTTAGCAAAGTTTAGAGCAAAACGAACTTGTTTTCTAACTGCACCTTCATTTTTCGCGCAGAGTGCACCAGAGAACTGAGGGAATAATAATTTATTTTCCAAGAAACGCGGAACTTGTGTTGTTTGTGCTCCGATATTTACGTAGCTTTGCCGAAAACAGGACATAAAAAAAAAAAAAAGTTAATTACTTAACCTTACTTTTTCAAAGTACGGATGTACCTTTTTTATGTATATATGTGTGTATGGATATTATTTGGTTTGGGATCCGCGCTTTCGTCTAGTAGTAATTTAGAAGAAAACAAAATAATAATAATAATAATAATAATAATAATAATAATAATAATATTTTTCATTATAACTTACCTGTGAATAACATGACAAGTACATACACACTGTCTGTCTGTCTGTCGGACCGTTTATCTATCTATCTATCTTTCTATCTATGTCTATCTATCTATATCTATAATATGTATATGCGTATGCGTGTGTATATCTCTATATATATATATATATATATTATATATATGCATATGTATTGTGGATATATGTGCGTATGTATGTGTTTGTGTGAATATGTGTGTATTTATGTATTATTTTTGTATACGTGTATATGTGAATAAATAAAATAAAAGTGCTATTATCAGTTTCGTGAAAAACAACGTACATACATGCTGATCCATACTACATCAACAACTTCGTAAACTCGTATTTTCGTTCGACTTAACCTCGTTATTACGAAATGATTATACTGGAGATTAACGCGTTTGTGACTATTCTTGGTAATTCATGTAGGTGTAAAAACCAAAATAAAATGTTTATTATTTATTCGGCTTAGATTTAAGTAATTAAAAAAATATATAAGATCATTCATTATTAGAAAGTAAGAAATGAAATCTGTATATCTACAAATACTTCAGGGAATGTACTAGCAATATTTGTATGCGTTAACAAAAATTATTTATTGCTTACATAAGGAATAACAATTTTTTTTTTTTTTTTTTTTTCACCTCTCCGATTTTTAAGGAAACCTTTCTGGGGACATTTTCGTTTAGGTGTGTATGTACGTGTGTATATCTCTCTGTATGTGTGTTGGTGATTATGATCTGTGTATGTGTTTTAGGATTTGAATATTCTCTGTCTTATGTACTATGTCTGAATAGACTCTGCACATAGACAATATTCGGGAAGGTAATGACAGAGGAGGACAAAATTCAAGCACGATCTCACATCCCCGTCAGATGCCGCTGACGAGACTCGAACTCCCATTCGCTCGCACTCCGAAGGCGGACGATGTTACCGTTCAGTCATCAAGACAACGTTATGTGTATATATGTATGTATGTCTGTATTTTGCATGTTTTTGTTCATGTGTGTGTATATGTATATTTGTATGTATGTATGTATGTATTAGTGTATGCGCGCGCACACACACACACACACATATATTATAGATATAGATATAGATAGATAGATAGACATATATATTTAGATAGATAGATAGATAGACAGACAGACAGACAAACAAACGGTCCGACAGACAGACAGTGTGTATGTACTTGTCATGTTATTCACAGGTAAGTTATAACGAAGAATATTATTATTATTATTATTATTATTATTATTATTATTATTATTTTTATTTTGTTTTCTTCTAAATTACTACTAGACGAAAACACGGCTCTCAAACCAGATAATTCCAGTTTAAACCACTTCACAAGCAAGAAAACTAACACTGAAAAAGTAACAGCCAAAAGAATAAAAAATTATATAAAAAAATAGATAAATTTAAAAGTAATTAACCGAATTTCTGAAATTTGTGTGTAGTTTTATTTTTATTTCATTTTTTTTTTTTTTTTTTATCTGAACGTGTTCTAGCAGATTCAGTCTGTAATTAACTCTAATTTTTTTTTCTTCTTTTTACTTTATTTTTTACGACTAACGTTTATGCATAACGAACAAAAAAATAAAGATATATGTTTAAGACATTTTCTAAACAAGAGTAGTAAGTAGTAGTAGTTGTTGTTGTTGTAATAGAAGTGGTAATATTTTAATTATTAGGTGGTGGTCGCAGATCGTATTATTTTACACAAATATTAAAAGAGAAGAAACCCGATGTGTTAGCAAGATATATTCTGTTACAAGTAATTTCTCAAAGATACAGTCTCTGGTTAGAATGGGAAAATGAAGAAGAGAATAGAACTTTCCAGTTATTCACACCATTCTTGTAATTTAATTATTAAAAACAATATTTATCCAGTTACGTCATCACATACTTTTCCGAGTGTTACGTTAATTATAATATATAAACATTAGCTAATTTTAACTTTACACAGAGCAACAGGAATTAATCTGTTATGAAAACTTTCCAAACTTGAAATTAAATGAACTCATTGATGGATATATTTAAAAAAAAAAAAAGGGTACAAGAAAGATCTAAAGCAATAGAAAAGAAAAACTAGAACAAATATAAAAAGGGAAAAGGGGTAAAAAAAGAAAAAAGGAAGGAAAGAAAACGAAAAGAAAGAAAGAAAGAAAGAAAGAAGTAGGAAAGACAGACAGAAAAAGAAGTTGGAAAGAACGAAAGAATGAAAAAGCTTATTCGGCATTTTCAATGGCTAGCTGAAACTCATTTGAGAAACGCGCGGTATTTCGCGCCCAGTTGTTTTGATGGCGTTTCACAAACAAAGAACAGTCAGAATGTGACGGTGTTGATGTTCACGTAATGGCAGCCCCATCAGGAAACATTTAGCGCGTGTGCAAATATTTCAAATCCGTTCACCTTCGCTTTTAACCTTGAAGTTCGGCGAAGGCCAATTCACTGATGTATTCTCCAAATTCCTGTTTGGCATATTTCGTTTACTTGATAAAGTTTTGTTTTCATATTCTTACGTAATGAGATACTTTTCTTAATGATTATTTTTCAGATCTTTTTCTCTCTCTCAAACTCCTTCAAACATGCGCCATTTTATTTTATATTATTTTATGTACGAACTTCTGAAATTTTAAAACAGCTTATAATGGGACGTAAAAACAAGCTGTAAAAAAAATATGTTTGTCATACAATTTTATGGAAATACTATCTGTCAGTCTATCTATCTATCTATCTATCTATCTATCTATCTATCTATCTATCTATCTGAAGAGAGAGAGAGAGAGAGAGATTAGTAATTTGTACATACCGTTATATTTTGCAAATCATTTATTTTTTAATATATTTAAATTTTATTATGTAAAATTTAGTAGCAATATATTATCGGCAGACGACATCCAGTAATAATAACAATAATAATAATAATAATAAAAGTAATAATAATAATAATTATAACAATTATAACAATAATAATAATAATAGGTTTCTAGCACCATGTTACAGAAATAGATTTTATTTATGACAACCTAAATATCCCGGGAAACCGGCAAAGCGCCAGCTAAGCAAAATCAGCTGATTTTTACAAGCGAATCAGCTGACTGGGGTCAGGTCACACGCGTGTACCTTTGATGCTCATTTCCGTTAGCGGAGCGTAGCGTTCCGCTTCAGCGAACTTTCTCGTCAGAATGAGAAGAGAGAGAAAAAAAGAAAAAAAACTTTGGTCACCTAGATAAACGGGTGACAAACAAAACTATTCCAGAAAAGGATAATTAAATTTTATCTCCAATTTTTCTTTTTAGCATAGAAAGATTAAAAAAAAAAAGAATGAAAAAAAATTAAGTCAAGGTCTCTAGTTAACAGAAAGTAGAATACTGTTTTCGTCTCTCTCTCTCTCTCTCTCTCTCTCTCTCTCTCTCTCTCTCTCTCTCTCTCTCTCTCTCTCTCTCTCAGCAGATTTCCATGAGGCAGATTAAAATAATAAAAATAAATGATATTATTTTGTTCACACAACTTGTTAATTAAAATTCGATCACGCATGATTTCAGATCAAAGGTTAAAGTAAGGTGTACTTTACAAGGACCAAACAAAACGAGTCCCTTTACTAGTGCAAAAAAAATGACGCAGTTTTGATATACCAAATCACTTACCACTGCGTTTATAAATAGCTGGGTAGCTGAATGGCTGGGGCGGTTGCAAAAGGATTCATGTGTCCTAGAATATAATCAGTAAAATAATAACATAGAGTTAAATACATTATTAACATGTTTTGGTAACAACAACAACACTAATAATAATACATGCATGCACGAATAATACATACGTTCCTATGTACGTACATGCATGCATGCATGCATACATACATACATACATACACACACACACACACATACATACATACATGCACACATACATACATACATACATACATACATACATACATACATACATACATACATACATACATACATACATACATACATACATACATACATACATACATACATACATACATACATACACACACACATACATACATACATACATACATACATACATACATACATACATACATACATACATACATACATACATATACATACATACATACATACATACATACATGTATTATACGTACGTACGTATGCAGAAACATAAGTTGCACAGTATGGACATG
This sequence comes from Chrysomallon squamiferum, assembly GCA_012295275.1. Classification (NCBI taxonomy): domain Eukaryota; kingdom Metazoa; phylum Mollusca; class Gastropoda; order Neomphalida; family Peltospiridae; genus Chrysomallon; species Chrysomallon squamiferum. Next base: position 7,393,209 of record CM022666.1, read on the forward strand.
CACGTTTGTCATGTTTTGCTGTCCGAGTATTTTAAAAATTATTTACTAACTTACTAACATGTTAAAAACAGCGAGGAAATGCGCTGGCTCCCAACAGAGTATCGGCAATGCGTGCATGAACCTTAATTAGATATTAACATACAAAATAAAGTAAACATCGATGATATACTTTTCAACGAAAATATTTTAGCCGTTTGTTTTTTGGAAACAAAAAACTATTAAGTCGAAGTTTTACTGTAAAAATAGCATAAACCAGATAAACGATAGATAAATCGATCTGATGAACTCGAAAAAATTTTCCCGTTCCAAACAGTTCTGCAAACTGGTATAGAGGATGTTTTGGTTTACATTTAAAACTACTCGATGCATGTTTTCTCGATTATTACTCTGATTTGTTTCACAATATGTAGAGATCATAATAAAATATGACATTTAAATGTCATACAAAGATAATTTTGTAATGGGAAAAAAAAAAAAAAAAATCCCATTTTAGACACGGATTTTTGGCACACATAGTTAAATTAATATGCAAACACATTCTAAATAAAAAAAAATAAATAAGAAGATAATTATGCACGCTCGTGCACATTTATGAAAGTATGTTCATTTTCTTTGTCTATAGTTCTTGCTTATATCGGAAAACTATCTTTCTATTCGCACGCATGCGCACAGTCACGCACAAACTCCCAATTTCTTTCTCAACACACACTAATTCTTCTTGTCATTTGCTCTCTCTCTCTCTCTCTCTCTCTCTCTCTCTCTCTCTCTCTCTCTCTCTCTCTCTCTCTCTCTCTCTCTCTCTCTCTCCCCCCCCCTCTTGCTATCCCTCTCATAACGAGATTTATTTCAGGTGACGAAGATTTTACATGACGAATTAAAAAAATTCAGCAGGAAACTGGATCGGATGTAATTGTCCTGCATGACAAAGTAACAGTATGATTCTATATCGGGAAGGGCTTTGTGAATGAAATTTTTAATAGGTGTTAGTCAGAGACATATATCTCCAGATCAGTTAACGATCTTAGTGTGTCATAAACAACATTATAAGTGACCGACATTAGAATCCTTAGTAAAGAAAATTATGTAGGTGTGTGAGTGTGCGTGACCGCACGTGTAGACACAGACCTACCGACACACAGACAGACAGAGAGACACACATGCTGATTTGAAACAGGAGAAAGATGCGGTCATACGACCTAGCAAAACGGAGCTGTAGAAATTATCACGTGACTTGATTCCATTAATTGATTAACTTTTAAACTACTAATTATTCTGTAACTGGAAACGTTGCTTGTTATCGCGAAGTTAGTCGTCTTGTTTTCGTATGAAAGGGAAAACAATCACGATGCTATTTATAATTATTTGTCATGAATGAAACATTCGGATTAGAGTTATCTGCCCTTACGGGGCGTGGAAGAGACATTTATAAAGTTATAAATATGCTACGTATTTCCTGCTGAGAGTCCTAATTAACGTTAACATCAAAATATTAAAATAAAATAATGATGCAGTTGCAAAATTATAATAACCGCAGCAACAGAGACAATAACAACGTCTACAATAAGGAAAAGAAAGGAAGAAAGCAACGTTAACAAAAAGACAACAACAACAACAACAACAACGAATAATGAAAGACTGAACATTCCTCTATCAAGTTATTTATTTTACTTCTTCCCCAACGTATAAACATGTTTTCGGTTATACACTATATATCACATAACCATGACAACAACAACTAAAAAAACAACATTAATTACAACAACAACAACTAATACTACTTCATACAGCAATAACCGTAATTAAAAACCAAAGCGGCTAGGCTTGTGTTTACGACTGATGCATATTGTCGAATTTAAATAGGTATAACACTGTGGGTCACACACAAATCAGCAATCCATGTTATTTATATCTTGTTTGCTTTCAGCTGCAATGTGGGTTTGGTTACTGCAAAAAAAGCTTAAATAAATTATGTTTACTTGCAAGTTTTCGTTCCGTTATTATCTGATTAAATAATTACATCTGTGGTGTTATTAACATATTTATAAACATAACATATTTTGCAAGCTGTTGGATGCTGGCAACCTTTTCTAATAATAAAGTATAGATTTGATGCAAAACGTCCTTATTGGTTAGTTTTCTTCTTATTTTGCTCTTCCGAGAAATGTATAACAACAACAACAACAACAACAACAACAACAATAACAACACATCTGTGGTGGTGTTGGTTGAATTATAACAGTACTGGAAGTAACTGTAGTAATAATAGTACTAGTAGTAATAATAGTAGTATAGTAGTAGTAGTAGGATGCAAGAAGAAAGTATGACAAGAGATATTATAAGATATACAAGATAATGGTATCACAAGAGATATAAGATATACAAGAGGAAGATATCAGACGAGATATGAGATACATTAGAGAAGGGTATCACCAGAGATATTATAAGGTATACAAATGAAGAGTATCACAAGAGATAACATAAAGGATACAAGATTACAAGAAAAGGCTCAGAGGAAGATGAAATCGCAAGGGACATACAAGTGCAGAATATCACAAG
>CM022666.1:7405764-7430764 GCA_012295275.1 Chrysomallon squamiferum
TACTAAATATAGCAATTTAATCTGCTATAAAATTTCATTTATTTTTTAAGTTAACTTATTCATTCACTCAGTCATTCTTTCACTTCTTTAGTCAGCCTCTAGTTAATTCATGAATTCCTCCATTAATTCACTCAATCATTTACTCAGTTATATCCATTACATCATTTACTCAGTTATATCCATTACACCATTTACTCATTTATATCCATTACATCATTTACTCATTTATATCCATTACATCATTTACTCAGTTATATACCTTATATCATTTACTCAGTTATATCCATTATATCATTTACTCAGTTATATCCATTACATCATTTACTCAGTTATATCCATTATACCATTTACTAAGTTATATCCATTATATCATTTACTCACTTAATCATTATATAATTCCCTCAAGTATTCAGTACATCATTTACTCAGTTATTCAGTACATCATTTATTCAGTTATTCAGTACATCATTTACTCATTTATTCAGTACATCATTTACTCATTTATTCAGTACATCATTTACTCAGTTATTCAGTACACCATTTACTCAGTTATGCAGTACATCGTAAACTCAGTTAGTCAGCACATCATTAACTCAGTTATTCAGTACATCATTAACTCAGTTATTCAGTACATCATTTACTCATCCATTCAGTACACCATTTAGTCAGTTATTCAGTACATCATTTACACATTTATTCAGTACATCATTTACTCATTTATTCAGTACATCATTTACTCAGTTATTCAGTACACCATTTACTCAGTTATGCAGTACATCGTCTACTCAGTTAGTCAGCACATCATTAACTCAGTTATTCAGTACATCATTTACTCAGTTATTCAGTACATCATTTACTCATTTATTCAGTACATCATTTACTCATTTATTCAGTACATCATTTACTCATTTATTCAGTACATCATTTACTCAATTATTCAGTACACCATTTACTCAGTTATTCAGTACATCATTTACTCAATTATTCAGTACATCATTTACTCATTTATTCAGTACATCGTCTACTCATTTATTCAGTACATCATTTACTCAATTACTCAGTATATCTTTTACTTCTTCACTCATATGCCAGCTATTCATTCATTAATTCTGGCATTCAGCCATTCTCTCGATCAGCAGTCCTACTCATTCATTCATTCATTCATTCATTCATTCATTCACGTTACGTAGACTTACATCGATGCCTTTCTGACCGAGTCGGCTGAGTTCAGTTCCAGTCCCCCCATCCAGCACAACGAATGACTCCCCCATCCCGTCACTTGTGTCTGTCGCAGCAAAAAATGCAGCTACAACAACAGCATCAGCAGTAATAATAATAACAGTAGTAGTAGTAGTAGCAATAACATTAATAATAATAACAGTAATAATAGTAGTAGTAGTAGCAGTAATAATAATAGTAATAATAATAATAATATACCAATAATTAAAAAATAAAAATAATGATAATATAAAAAAAAAAAAAAAACTAGATCCACTATTAAAATGTAAATTTATTTTACTGTTAATTTAACATAATACTGTGTTTTGATGTGACACTGCATAATTCCAATACCAATTTGTGCTGGCTCTATAGCTCAGTTGGTTAGAGCGTCTGCCTAGTAAGCAGAAGGTCGAGTGTTCGAATCCCTCTGGAGCCTTATACTTACTTTTTACATAATTCATATTATATTTAATTTTTACATAAAATAATGTAAAAAAAAAAAATAAAAAGTAATAATTTAATGTAAATGAATTTAGTTTAAAAAAACGTAACATTCTGCATAAGTTCTGCATAAGACAATAAAACTGTTAATATTAAATATTAAGTCGTTTAATTTAATAAATTATAATTTATTTTACTTATTCAGAGTATCAGTGGATTGAATGTTTAATTTTGATTTTATAAATTAATGTTGATATTAAGAAAAAAAAAATCCGAAAATATAGTTGTTGTTTATATTTGTAATATATTTCTATAACGAAACTAATTATTTGTGTTATTATTCTTTTCTTTAGTTTTAGTGCCATTCTTAATAACGGCTCTATAGCTCAGTTGGTTAGAGCGTCTGCCTAGTAAGCAGAAGGTCAAGTGTTCGAATCACTCTGGAGCCTTTCATTATTATTGTATTATTAATTGAAGATGAAAACATCATTAGAAAGGTGTTTGTTTTTTAAGTTAAATGTTAATAATTTAAGCAATTTCAGTTAATAAATTACTTTCACATTAATCATTTTTTTTCTATAAATAGAGTGGACACGGGTTAATAGCTAGGTTTGTTAGCAGGAGGTCGATAGTTCGAATCCCTCTGGAGCCTTTATTATTATTATTATTATTATTATTATTATTATTATTATTATTATTATTATTATTATTATTATTATTATTATTTAAACACTGTGTTACATCAGAAAAAAAGGTGAAAAGAGAAATAAATAATTATGTTCTAAATATATATATATATATATTTTTTTTTTTTTTTTTTTTTGTTAAATAAATTATTTAGACTTTCAAGCAGTAACAAAACAAAAAAATCATGTTAAAATCTAATAATTCAGAAATTTTGTTTAAAAAAAAAATCTGTAAACAAATAAGTCAATATTGTTTATAAATAAATAAATAAAATAATAAATAAATAAATAAAAAAATAAAATAAAAAAAATAAATAAAATAAAATAAAATAAAATAAAATAAATAATAATCATATAATAATAATAATAATAATAATAATAATAATAATAATAATTATTATTATTATTATTATTATTATAATAATAATTATAATTATAATAATAATATAAATTAATTAAATAATAAATAAAAATAAATTTTAAATAAAAATAAAATATAATAATTAAAAAAATAATCGTAATAATGAACGAATCAATGTTTAATAATATCTCTCTATGAAGAAGAAGAAGAAGAAGAAGAAGAAGAAGAAGAAAAAAAAAAAAAATAATAATAACAACACTAATAACAACAATAATAACAAAATAAGAAGAAATAAAAGAAATAAAGAAGAAAGAAAGAAAGAAAGAAGAAACAGACAAACCAAAAACCAAACGGGATTGGTATAGCCATAATGTCAAATATATTTGTTTTATAAATGATGTCATAGCAGTGATGATGTGTGACGTAATAACTGAAAATTCAAACATAAATTGTCGTTCCGGGAATTGCCATAGCAATTGTCATGACTTTCTCTCAAAATACAATTGCAGACATATCGAATTAACTGAGGGATGTAAATAAAACATATTTTTTCACGTCATAAAACTCATAATACGCATAAGGTATGTTTATATTTTACGAAATACTGCGTTTGAAACCCAAATAAAGTTCCGACTTCTGCCAAACGCGCCATCTTTTCGACCTAAAAAGTACCGCTAAGGGACATGGGACATATTTATCGAAAAACAATCGAGACTCGGAAAAGTCCGTACGTCGTAGGTGCCCGATAAAGACCACTGTATATATAAATAAAAAAAGAATTTGTGTGTGTGTGTGTGTGTGTGTGTGTGTGTGTGTGTGTGTGTGTGTGTGTGTGTGTGTGTGTGTCTTTCTCATTAAATTAAGTTTGTTTTCATTTGTTGTTGTTGTTGTGGTGGTGGTTGTTATTATTATTATTATACTAGTATTTTTGTATTATTATTGACATCATTATTTATTTATTTATTTATTTATTTATTTATTTGCTTGCTTGCTTCCTTAAAATTTATCGTTCGATTCGCAGAAAAGAAATAAATAATCGATAAATACCGATTTTAATCTGATCAAGGTTCAGGGGGGGAAAAGGATAACTATTTAACGACTGAAAAAAATGTTTAACATTTTCTTATTGTCTGGAAGGGTCAAAAGATTATTAAATGTAAAGTTAGTTATCTACAGCATACCAGATTATTTTTAATTTATTTAAAACAATATTTTAAAATCATTTTAATACATCGATTTTGAAAAATATAGATTAAAAATATATTTAAACAAAGTCAAATATAGGAGGCTCCAGGGGGATTCGAACCCTCGACCTTCTGCTTACTAGGCAGACGCTCTAACCAACTGAGCTATAGAGCCAACAACGAAATTCGACTTGGAAAATAGTGTACAGTTACCTTTTGTGCCTTTATGAATCTACAATGCACATGAATAAATGTAAAATTGACAATTTATTACGTATGTATATAGATAATGTAGTAAATATTTAATTTAATGGTTATTTGAATGTTAAGTGTTAATTTTGACTAACGTACTTACATTCAATATTGTTACGACTGTAATAGAGCCAGTTGATTTCCAGGTCGGGGACCAGATCGAATATATTTTATATTTCTCTATGCAGTATAGCGTGGCAAGTCGGAATCCCGAAATTTCTGTTTTATATTTTTCTGGATGCAGATGACTTTCTAAGCGACGTATCACACTGAATGCCGGAGAGATAAAATGCAAATGAATGAAACGGGACATAAATTTGGTATTTATTATAGATATTCTAGAATACTGGAGTTACTTCCCATGGCTTTTTTTTTTTTTTTTTTTTTTTTATTTATTTATTTATTTAGTATTATTATTTTTTTTTAAGTTAACTATCGTAACTCATTGGTTGATTCGAGGTAACATCCCAGTGCGTATGGATATCAACCGTAGTAGAAGTACATATATTAAATAATTTTAAAAATGTATAATAGTAGAAGCAATAATTAAAAAAACAAGTTCAAGAATAATGATAATAATGATACCGACGATGGAAATGGTGAGGATAATCAAATAAATAAATAAATAAATAAATAAATAAATAAATACATTTAAAAAAAAAAAAGAAAGAAAGAAAAAACAAAGAATCTTTTTTTTTTCCAATTTGCGGTTAAACAGAATAATTGCGAAAGAATATTTATTCATATTATGTCATCTTAAAATAGAACATACGAAATTTCCCCACACACACACACACACACCGGCAGGACGTTTTTCATTTACTTATTATTATTATTATTATTATTATTATTATTATTATTATTATTATTATTATTATTATTATTCGTATTTTGTTGCTGTTATATTTTCGCTTTGCTGTTAATATCGTTATTATTAACATTATTATTAATCGTTTCATTAATTGTTTAATTTTGTTATTGTTATTAATATTATTATTATTATCATTATTATTATCATCATCATCATCATCATCACCATTATTATAATTATTATTATCATTATTATTGTTGTTGTTGTTATTATTATTGTTATCATTATCATTATTAGTATTAGTATTAACAGAAAGTTATATTCATCATACAGATTATGCCCTCCGTTCTTTGTCCCAGATACAAGGCTACGTCCTCTTCCATTTCAGGTGATTACGGCACGTAAGTAAAATTAGTTTATTTAACCATCACTATATTTATTGTTATTGTTAATTAGAAACTAAAGCACAACGTATTTGAAGTAATTTCTATATATAACTCACATGACGCTTATATATATATATATATATATATATATATATATATATATATATATATATATATATATATATATATATATATAAGCGTCATATGCTGAATTTATTGTTCTTTGTTTGATTATGGGTTATTGTTTTTTTGTTGTTTTTTTCTTTTTAAATCAGCATGATGACGTATTTCTTTTTAAAAGTATTACACAGGGAAATTCCGTTCTATTAATAAACTCGGCCGCGATTGGATAAGATTGCATCATTTGAACAAGCTGCGCATTTCCGCACGAATATATATAATACACCTGGATATAAACGAACCTAATCGAAATCTTCGCAAATCAGTTATTGGTTTAAATCGTCGCAGATCAGTTAATTGACAAGCGAACATGGCGACAGAACAACGTACGGTATTTTATTTCATTTAATTCTGTGTATGTGTATATATATGTGTGTGTGTGAGTATGCCTCTGCATGGGTGTTTAAGTACATCCCGCGTAGGGGTATATGTATCTTTTTCTGTGTGCGTTCGTATAAATTGTGCATGTGTGTGTGTGTGTGTGAATGTATATGTACATGTATATACGTACGTACGTATTTACACACGTATGTATTTTTTGTTTATGCAGATAAGTACGTAGTATTATTGTTGTTGCTGTTGTTATTGGCTGCAGTAGTAGTAGTAGTAGTAGTAGTATTTTAACTCAGAAGAAATAGCAACATTTTAAAAACAAAATATTTCTATTTTGTCTTTTACTACCACTACTGTGAAAATTAGAAGGCATGTTTTTAGAAATACAATTTATTTATTTAAAAATTATCATCATCTCCACATTATTATTATTTATTGTTACTGGAAACTAAATTTTAAAATTAGTTTTCAGTACTTTAATTTTCTTCCATAATTTAAACTCTTCCATAATTTTCAACATTATTTATTTATTTTTTTTGTTGTTTATTTATGGTGGTGGGGGGGTTTTTTGGTGTGTTTTTGGGGGGGTGGGGGGGTAGTTTTAATATTATTAACAAAATGTTTAACTAAAAATCTTTGTTCAGTTTCAGAAGGCTCCGCTGTTATTGTTTTCCCGGATTCGATCAAATCTGAGGACATTTTGTTGTCGACTGATAATAATCAACATCTGTCAGTTGAAACCACATCACGCCACCCTGGTTTAATATTAGTGAGAAATACTAACAACCTGAATCAAGGTAAATAAACAAATAAACAAATAAACATTTCATTATTTTGTATCATCCGCTTTTTATAACTGTGTATGTTAATATATATGTTGCATATATGAGTGTATGTCTGTATATATATACATATATCACACTATACACGCACACATACACATACAGACATACATGCACATGTATACATACATACACACACATACATACATACATATATACACACAAACATACAAATATACATATCTTTCTAAATCAACTATTTAATCAAAGCAAACTGAGTATTTTAGCAATAATATACTAAAATAGTAATTACAAAATATGGAATTAAAATAACTGATGAACTCTTAATTTTTTTCTAGAGACGTTCAGTCTGACAACAATGAGAGTTTGCGTCAGAGAAGAAACTTCTGAAGTGTTACACTACTTGGTTTTTATAAAGAAAAAGATTAATGACGTCACGTATTACGTCACTGCGGAAAAGGACAGCCAAACCATCAAGCTTCAGGTAAAAACTTTATTTATTTCTTCGGAGACTATTATCGTTGTGGTTATTTATTTATTTATTTATTTATTTATTTACTTATATATTATAATTATTTACTTACTTATTTTGTTGGACGTGTTATAATAGTAAATAAGAAAATTAATTTTCAGTATACATATATGATTTGGTAACTGTTGCCATACTATTTTTATTAGAAAAGACTGCTCGCCGATAACAATAAAAACAATATTATATAAAAGTACAGAATATGCTGAAAAGAATTTAATAAATGCAGAAAGAAAAAAGAAGATTATTTCTTCTCGTTTATTTTATAATTGTATTTTTTTTTTTTATTATTTTTTGTTTTTTATTATTTTTTTTTTTAATGTATTTTTTATTAGTATTATTATTATTATGTTTTTTTTTTTTTTTTTTTTTTTTTTTTTTTTTTTTGTTGTTGTTGTTTTTCAGCAATTTCAGGAATCACCCGACCCCAAGCGTCCAGATGGAAGATTGTTCATTGTTGAGCCAAAAAATAAATTTTGTCTTTTTGAATCTTGGAGTCGCAAAGGTTCTGTTTTAATACACTTGTATTTCTTGTAGCAAGTCGAACTGATGGTGGCAGTTACTTTATTAGGAGTAGCTGTAGTAGTTGTCTGCAGTAGTGGTAGTGGTAGTGGTAGCTGAAGTAGTTATTAGTACTATTTATTATTAATTTGAAACAAAAATTATTATTATTATTATTATTATTATTATTATTATTATTATTATTATTATTATTATTGTGTTGTTGTTGTTGCTGTTATTATTATTATTATTATTCTTGTGTTGTTGTTGTTATTATTATTATTATTATTATTATTATTATTATTATTATTATTATTATTCTTGTGTTGTTGTTGTTGTTGTTGTTGTTATTATTATTATTATTATTCTTTATTCTTGTATTGTTGTTGTTGCTGTTATTATTATTATTATTATTATTATTATTATTATTATTATTATTATTATTATTTCAGGATGGTGCATAAAAAGTAATGGGAAAACGGTTCTTCTCGACAAACGTTCAGAAGACAAATCGTTCCTTTTTGAATTTCTTCAGATCGGCGAGGATACCCAACCTGACGGTGCGGGACAATTCATCGTTCCGGTTCAGTTGTCACATTTTCGACCAATCAGAGTAGCAGAGAAATAAACATGTTGAGCTCAAGAAGTACTGAGTCTTAGACCGACGGAAACTTTATTCTTGCAACAGTTTGCCTGTTAGAGAGTATACGGTGATAACTGTTTTGAAGAAATAAATTAAAATAATAATAATAAGAAGAAGAATAATTATACGAAGCAAGAAACGACTTGTAATAAATCTCTGATACGTATTTATATAATAGACTAATAGACGTCATGCGCTCGATTCATATATGGAATTTATTTCACATACGTTTTAGTTTCTAGATAACAATAACAATAAATATAGTGATGATTAAATACACTATTTTTACTTACATGCAGTAATCACCTGAATAGGCCTCGTATATGTGGCAAAGAACGGAAAGGAGGAAATGATGAATATTATTTCCTGTTGATATTTATGGGTGTGTATTTTGGTGTATGGGTAATGTTGTGTAATGAACAATGACAAAATTATTTCAGTGAAATAAAACATGTCTTAATTTGCGTTGTTCTGTTTTCTTCATTTTCTTATTAACACTTCTCATTGTTTTTACAAAACGTTGATACTGAATCAGCTATACAGAATCTATACTGAACTAAGGGTTGTGTATTCAGTTGAATACATGTTGTAACAAGAACGATTTTATGTTGTTATTTCTGTTACAGTTCTTGTTTAGAAACGTTACTGATGATGAAAATAAAACTGATATGTATCTCAGTGGTTCAGCAAGTTAGAGCTCCCCATCTGTCTACTAAGCATAAGTTCGAGAGTTCTAATCTCTCTGACACCTTCATGTTTTATTTATTTATTATTATTATTATTATTATTATTATTATTATTTTTTTTTTTTTTTTTTGGTTGTTGTTGTTGTTGTTTTTCAGCAATTTCAGGAATCACCCGACCCCAAACGTCCAGATGGAAGATTGTTCATTGTTGAGCCAAAAAATAAATTTTGTCTTTTTGAATCTTGGAGTCGCAAAGGTTCTGTTTTAATACAGTTGTATTACTAGTAGCAAGTCGAACTGATGTGACAGTTACTTTATTAGGAGTAGCTGTAGTAGTTGTCTGCAGTAGTGGTAGTGGTAGTGGTAGCTGAAGTAGTTATTAGTACTATTTATTATTAATTTGAAACAAAAATTATCATTATTATTATTATTATTATTATTATTCTTGTGTTGTTGTTGTTGTTGTTGCTGTTATTATTATTATTATTATTATTATTATTATTATTATTATTATTATTCTTGTGTTGTTGTTGTTGTTGTTGCTGTTGTTATTATTATTATTATTATTATTATTATTATTATTATTATTATTATTATTATTATTATTATTATTTCAGGATGGTGCATAAAAAGTAATGGGAAAACGGTTCTTCTCGACAAACGTTCAGAAGACAAATCGTTCCTTTTTGACTTTCTTCAGATCGGCGAGGAAACCCAAGCTGACGGTGCGGAACAATTCATCGTTCCGGTTCAGTTGTCACATTTTCGACCAATCAGAGTAGCAGAGAAGTAAACATGTTGAGCTCAAGAAGTACTGAGTCTTAGACCGACGGAAACTTTATTCTTGCAACAGTTTGCCTGTTAGAGAGTATACGGTGATAACTGTTTTGAAGAAATAAATTAAAATAATAATAATAAGAAGAAGAAGAATAATTATACGAAGCAAGAAACGACTTGTAATAAATCTCTGATACGTATTTATATACTAAATGTCATGCGCTCGATTCATATATGGAATTTATTTCACATACGTTTTAGTGTCTAGTTAACAATAACAATAAATATAGTGATGATTAAATACACTATTTTTACTTACATGCAGTAATCACCTGAATAGGCCTTGTATATGGGGCAAAGAACGGAAAGGAGGAAATAAAAAATATAATTTCCTGTTGATATTTATGGGTGTGTATTTTGGTGTATGGGTAGTGTTGTGTAATGAACAATGACAAAATTATTTCAGTGAAATAAAACGTGTCTTAATTTGCGTTGTTCTGTTTTCTTCATTTTCTTATTAACACTTCTCATTGTTTTTACAAAACGTTGATACTGAATCAGCTATACAGAATCTATACTGAACTAAGGGTTGTGTATTCAGTTGAATACATGTTGTAACAAGAACGATTTTATGTTGTTATTTCTGTTACAATTCTTGTTTAGAAACGTTACTGATGATGAAAATAAAACTGATATGTATCTCAGTGGTTCAGCAAGTTAGAGCTCCCCATCTGTCTACTAAGCACAGGTTCGAGAGTTCTAATCTCTCTGACACCTTTATGTTTCATTTAATATTTTATTATTATTATTATTATTATTATTATTATTATCATTATTATTATTATTATTATTATTACGTTTATTTATTTAGATTTATTTTTATATTATTTATTATTATTATTATAATTTTTTTTTTTTTTTTTTTTTTTTTTCAGCAATTTCAGGAATCACCCGACCCCAAACGTCCAGATGGAAGATTGTTCATTGTTGGGCCAAAAAATAAATTTTGTCTTTTTGAATCTTGGAGTCGCAAAGGTGCGGTTTTAATACAGTTGTATTACTAGTAGCAAGTCGAACTGATGGTGGCAGTTACTTTATTAGGAGTAGCTGTAGTAGTTGTCTGCTGTAGTGGTAGTGGTAGTGGTAGATGAAGTAGTTATTAGTACTATTTATTATTAATTTGAAACAAAAATTATTATTATTATTATTATTATTATTATTATTATTATTATTATTATTATTATTATTATTCTTGTGTTGTTGTTGTTGTTGTTGTTGTTGTTGTTATTATTATTATTATTATTATTATTATTCTTGTGTTGTTGTTGTTGTTGTTATTATTATTATTATTATTATTATTATTATTATTATTATTATTATTATTATTATTATTATTATTATTATTATTATTATTATTATTATTATTATTATTATTATTATTATTGTTGTGTTGTTGTTGTTGTTGTTGTTGTTGTTGTTGTTGCTGTTATTATTATTATTATTATTATTATTATTATTATTATTATTATTATTTCAGGATGGTGCATAAAAAGTAATGGGAAAACGGTTCTTCTAGACAAACGTTCAGAAGACAAATCGTTCCTTTTTGACTTTCTTCAGATCGGCGAGGAAACCCAACCTGACGGTGCGGAACAATTCATCGTTCCGGTTCAGTTGTCACATTTTCGACCAATCAGAGTAGCAGAGAAGTAAACATGTTGAGCTCAAGAAGTACTGAGTCTTAGACCGACGGGAACTTTATTCTTGCAACAGTTTGCCTGTTAGAGAGTATACGGTGATAACTGTTTTGAAGAAATAAATTAAAATAATAATAATAAGAAGAAGAAGAATTATACGAAGCAAGAAACGACTTGTAATAAATCTCTGATACGTATTTATATAATAAACATCATGCACACGATTCATATATGGAATTTATTTAACATACGTTTTAGTTTCTAGATAACAATAACAATAAATATAGTGATGATTAAATACACTATTTTTACTTACATGCAGTAATCACCTGAATAGGCCTCGTATATGTGGCAAAGAACGGAAAGGAGGAAATGATGAATATTATTTCCTGTTGATATTTATGGGTGTGTATTTCGGTGTATGGGTAGTGTTGTGTAATGAACAATGACAAAATTATTTCAGTGAAATAAAGCATGTCTTAATTCGCGTTGTTCTGTTTTCTTCATTTTCTTATTAACACTTCTCATTGTTTTTACAAAACGTTGATACTGAATCAGCTATACAGAATCTATACTGAACTAAGGGTTGTGTATTCAGTTGAATACATATTGTAACAAGAACGATTTTATGTTGTTATTTGTTACAATTCTTGTTTAGAAACGTTACTGATGAAGAAAATAAAACTGATATGTATCTCAGTGGTTCAGCAAGTTAGAGCTGCCCATCTGTCTACTAAGCACAGGTTCGAGAGTTCTAATCTCTCTGATACCTTCATGTTTTATTTCATATTTATTATTATTATTATTATTATTATTATTATTATTATTATTATTATTATTACTATTATTATTATTATTACGTTTATTTATTTTGATTTATTTTATATTATTTTATATTATTATTATTATTATTATTATTATTATTATTATTATTATTATTATTATTATTTTTCGTTATTAGCAAAACTAGAAACTAATTATTTTAATATTCTTACTTCTCGTTCCAACTCGCTGCTCTGTGAAGGTTCAAAGAAACTGCTTTTAAAGGAACCCTTAGTGCTGATCTATAAGAATGAATCACATTCTTTTCTGTTGCTACATCGCAGAATTACACGATAAGACATGCAATATTAAATATGTCCCGGTTTTGTTAGATTAAAAAATAATAATACAAATTTAAAAAATTAAAATGCACCTCGTATTATAGATAAAAATCTCATAATAACAAATCAACAAATGTTCAGTTTCGAAAAGAATTTGTATTTTATTATTAACATTTAACAAGTTTACAAAGCTTGCTGTAAAATGTATAATATCATAATCAATAAAATGTATATAAAGCTTTTGAAATTATGGCCGACCGAACTAAACTAGCTTTAATTTCCATATGTGGCTCTATAGCTCAGTTGGTTAGAGCGTCTGCCTAGTAAGCAGAAGGTCGAGTGTTCGAATCCCTCTGGAGCCTACAAATGTTTTTGTGTTTTTTTTTAATTTAGTTATTCATATTATTATTTTACCAGCAATTTTCTTTAATACAAATTTAATAGACTATTGATAAGCAAATAACAAAGAATGTTAAAGAAATCTTTAGTCGTTTTTGTAACAGATATGAACCGAGGTAGACACATGCACGAATGAAAGAACCAAAATAAAATGTATGTAAAAACAAAGTGAAAACATCAGCATCCGCTGTGTGACGTCAAAGTAACCACGGCGTTGTTGTTGACGTCGGCGTCGTGACCACAAAATTTTATTCTAAAAAAAAATATATAATAATAATAATAAATATAAAATTTTTTAATTTACTATTGCTAACCATATATATTATAAAATAGCTATGACTCTTTCTCCTTAAACTGCTATTACTGAACTTACAACGACGACAAGAACTATTTCTACTATTACTACTACTACAATTTCTACAATTGGTGCTTCTCCTACTTAACTTGTGATGGCTGTTTCTTCTACAAATACTGAAAATGCAACTAAAATATCCATAAAACATCCACCCATATCCACAATGAATCCATCCGTCTATTCAGTTGGTAAGGTCACAAAGTCACTCAGTCAGTAAGTCGATCATTCAGTCAGTCAGTCAGTCAGTAAGACAGTTAGTTGGTAAGTCTGTTAATATCAGTCAATCAGTCAATCAGTCAGTCAGTCATTCAGTCAATCAGTTAATTAATTACTAAGTCAGTCAGTCAATCATTTAATTAGTAAGTCAGTTAATTAGTTAGTCAGTCAGTTAATTAGTTAGTCAGTCTGTAGACCACTGAGTCAGTCAATCAGTCTGTCAGTCAGTCAGTGATTTATTCCAACAGATAAGAGCTATAATTCACAACTGTACACCAAATCACACGAACACTTACCTGTGCGAGGTATATAAATCTTGGACGTAGACTCGGTGTACGACAACGTCATTGGCTGTACCAGACGTGAAGCCAAACTTCCTCTTGAACATGACCTTGACACTGCTGATATGACCCACTGATTGGTGGACAGCTATCACATGCTTTTCTGTGTCCCTTGCATGGTATTCTCGGAAATCTCTGAAATCGCGTTTGTTAGAGAATAAGCAAAAAAATTTAAAAAAAAAAGTAATAGTAAAATATAATAATAATATTATTAACAACAAGAACAATAATAAATATTAGCTTTCTCTCTCTCTCTCTCTCTCTCTCTCTCTCTCTCTCTCTCTCTCTCTCTCTCTCTCTCTCAAAAAAACAACAACAAGCGAAATAAAAAACCCTCCATAGTCATATAATTGCATGAATCTCTTTGTCATTTGCTAACATTAAAATGCAGAAAACGTTATCGTATTTTGCATACTAAACCATTTTTTTAAAATTAATTTACTATTATTAATAATATTATTATTGTTGTTGTTATTGTTGTTGTTATTACTATTATTATTATTATTATTATTATCATCGTCATCGTCATCATCATCATTATTTATTTTTTAATTTTTTTTAAATTAATTAATTTATATATATATATATATATATTTTTTTTTTTTACCTTGTAAATTCTACCGTGTGACTATGCCCGGTAGATCCAGTAAGAGTAACATAAATTCGACCAGTGGTCAGCTGTTGTTTAGCAGAGAGGTCAACTTCTACGAAGTACTCATGACCTAAATTACGAAAATAATAATAATAATAATAATAATAATAATAATAAAGCATTGAATTAATGAAGTATACGTACTCTGCTGTTTCAGCATAAAAAAGATGTTAATATGAACTGTATAACAGAAACGCAGAAAAAAATATCTGAATGATGATAATAACGATGACGATGAGCTGAAAATGATGATGATGATGATGATAAATATAAAGAATAACAATTACAATGTTGTTGATGACGACGTAGCTAATAATAAAAATACGCCAATGATGCGTCAAAGGTGACAGTGACATCAAACAACGAAACTGATGAATAGAATTATTGTTATCGTTGATGACGTTGTTGTTGGTGTTACTGTCACCGTTGTTGTTACTTATATTATTACTGCTGTTACGATGGTTTTAATCATAAGCGTAATGACAATGCTGATGTTTATTGATGATTCATATCGATGATTGTGAATGGCCGTTTCGAGATGCTGATAACCACAACAACGACGACGACGGTGGTAAGTTACCGCAAAACGGTTTCTGCTGAGTTGTGCTGAGGTAAAACGATCCCTGGCGCTCGATGACACAGAATCGTACCCCATGGGGGGGCACCCACCACCGCGGCAGCCATGACAGTTGCCCGCCTCGTAGCTGGCCCAGTCTGTGCAGGTGTGGGACCTGAACACACATCGAGAGTTGATGGACTCGATGAAAAGGCTGTGTGACCTTGAGTGACTGCAGGAAATCGATTTGCCGTTCCCTGAAATTAAAAAAAAAGTAATAACATTTTTTTCTAAGATGTCAAAGTACGGCTTGTTGTGGAGTCCACCAGTTGATTCGATGTATCTGACTATTCTAGTAAATTCCGAAGAATAGTTTTAATTTTAATTTTGATAAATAAATCATTCTTTAATTTATACATTTGGCGTGCCGGTTGGAACGAGATATTTTCTAGGAAGAATATCGTAGCACGTGAGTTACGTTTCTTTGTCATTAATAAACAGGTCACATTTTAAACGTTGCGAGATTCTTTACCAAACGACGACATAGAGGCCCTGTTTGGGCAACAGTGTTAGTCAAGAAAACCAACTGAAATTAACGTTATAATTTAAAAAGAAACCGTGATCGATGATTCCTATCAACATCCCGCCAATAGTGTCAGCGCACCCAGGCTGGTCGACGCCTCCATTTGGATAAAAGTCCACGTGACCCATTGGCGTTATCAGTCCATAGCCTGGATAAACAACAACAACAACAACATCAACAACAGCAGCAGCAGCAACAACAACAGCAACAACAACAACAACAGCAGCAATAATAATAATAATAATAATAATAATAATAATAATAGTAATAATAATAATAATAATAAAAAGAAGAAGAATAAGAAGAAGAAGAAGAAGCAGAAGAAGAAGAAGAAGAGAAGAAGAAGAAGAGCATTCTTTTTCTCTTTATTTTATCTCCGCATCTTCCTTTTCTACGTTTTTCTTTTTCTTCTTCTTCTTCTTCTTCTTCATCTTTTTCTTTTCTTCTTCTTCTTCTTCTTCTTTTCTTTTTTTCAGCATCATCATCATCATTATTATTATTCAGTTTTCAAATCAGTAATATTCGTTCTATGATATATTACTAACAAAGTAACTGACAAGAATGGTAACTCTACCTTTAACTCCTAGAAAGGGTTCTCCGTCTGTGTGAATGACGTCAACAAATATGGCGTCAGTTTTGTCAAGACGTTTGTTAGATCCCCAGCTAATAAAGTGTGGTTCAGCGGGATCAAGTCCTAAAATAATAATAATAATAATAATAATAATAATAATAATAATAATAATAATAACAACAACAACAACAACAACAACAATAATAACGTCGTCATTATGAACATCCACAAAAATCGTAAAAACTTTATTATTTCGATTCTTTCTTTTATGATTATTATTATTATTATTATTATTATTATTATTATTATTATTATTATTATTATTCGTAATTTAGTTTTCAGACATGACATATTATCGACTTACTAACCGGTTATTCGACCTATCCCTCTGGCCACCGCGCCAGCATTTCCGGCCGTGTGCGCCCCAAGACTGTGACCAATCAGATGGACGTTTGCCAAATTGAGGCCCTCGTTAGTGTGCAAGTATTTTAAAAATTTAGCCAGTTCGGCAGAAACGACAAAACAGTTGGCTGTCGCCTGGGTGTACGGAAACACAGAACCGTGACCCCAGTCTACGACAAAAACATTGAAATCACCCTGAAAATACATAAATTAATAAAATAATAAATATATAAATAAATTAATTAATTAATAAAATAAATAAATAAATAAAAATGAAACGTATTTTTTGATAAATTAATAATAAAAAATAATAATAATTGAAATTAAATAATAATTAAAAAAATGACTAGAAATGTTGTAAATAAATAAATAAACAGATAAATAAATAATACAATAAATAAATAAATAAATAAAATAAAATAAAATAAAATAAAATAAAATGAAATAAAATATAAAATAAAGAATAATAAAACAAAATAGCATAAAAATAAAATAGAAATTGCTAAAAAATATAATATAATAAAACACATCAAAATAAAAGAAAAAAAAAAAAAGAAAGAAAGATAGAAAGGAATTTTAATGTCAGCATTTTAGCGTCTGTCCTTCCTGGTTAAAGTGTTAAAAACGCTTCAAAGATTTCGTCTTATCGAAAACGACCTCTCTAAGTTGTCCCTTTATTCGTACATTGGTCACAGGTGTCATTTTCCCAGGCCAGACGATAATCATGTTACACAATCTAGCAAATCTCTTTCTTTTTTTTTAGGACAAACAAAATGAAATTCAAAATATATTTATTTATTTGTTTCTTTGCTTGTTTTATTGATTTTAGTTTTAAATTTAATTTGTATGCTTATTTGTTTGATTATTTGCGATTTTTTTTTTAATTTCCCTAATTTTATTTATTCAATTTTTTGTTTGTTTTGTTTTCTTTTTTGATTATTATGTTTATATGACAAAATCCTTATAAATGAATAAATAAATAAATAAACAATTTAAGCTATCAACAAAGACTTAAAATTCCAAATCTTGAACCCTACCTTTTTCAGAAGTTCATTTTTCATCTCCAAAACCCAGTCTTTATTTCCCTTGTCTAAGAAACCGTGGATGATGAACTTCGTGTCCTTGAACTTTGAAAAGTGACCTTGACCCAGCAAGTGATGCCACGTGTTCGTGTGTCTAGCGACCACGCGGGTTGGTTGATTTCTTGTTGATCTCGTGAACAGGACGTAGTCGGTTCGAATCTGGTCGGGACTCTGCGGGAGACCGTCAAACCCAGGCACGGTTTCGAAACAACCAAGGTCTCCATAGCAACGCTGTGCAGCTTCGCACGTGCCGGTCGTTAGAACAACCAGTGATAAAATGAAGATGATCCTCATGTTTTGATTATTATTATTATTATTATTATTATTATCTGTTTTGTTTTTTGATTTTTTTTCTTCTTCCTCTCTTTCCCTTTTTCCAGATAAAATTCTTTAAATTGTTATTTTGTTGTTGTTGTTTTTTTTTTTTTTTTTTTTCTTCCAGATAAGGCACCTTTAACAGTCTTTTCACTTCCCGACCAAAATTTCGAAGTAGTGTTCCTGTTTGCTTTTATCTAATTATGCTGTATATAAATGAAAACGTTATCTTGAAAACCTTGGCCTGAAACAGACGTCAGAGGAGCGGTTCTAGAACTGATAATGTAGACGTGATTAAGGCAAAACTTGTTTGTAACGATTCATTTTTCGTGTATTTATTGTTACTGGAAACTAAATTTTAAAATTGTTTTCCAGTATTTTAATTTTCTTCCACAATTTTAATTCTTTAGATATTTTAAGCTATATTGTATTATTTTCCTTTCCTTTTCTTTTTTTTTTTTTTTTTTTTTTTTTTTTTTTTTTTTTTTATTTAATTATTTATTAGTTTGTTTCTGTATTTGTTTATTTATTTGTTTGTTTGTTTCTTATTTTGTTGGAGTACTGTAGCTGTTGTTGTTGTTGTCCTTCTTCTTCTTCTTCTTTTTCTTCTTCTTCTTCTTCTTCTTCTTCTTCTTCTTCTTCTTCTTCTTCTTATTATTATTATTATTATTATTATTATTATTTTCATTATCAGTCATCATCATTTATTTATTTATTTAGACAGACAAACATCAGCTGGTCAAATACTTATGTAACATTTATGATTAAATTCACGTTTAATTTACACTGCTACAAAAAGAAGAAAAAAGGTTTCAATATTTATTTAATAATAACAATTTTATGTGAAAAATAAAAATAAAATAATAATAATAATAATAATAATAATAATAATAATAATAATAGTAAATGTTTTCTGCTTTAGATCTGTTCTAGATTTTTTATTTTTTTCACAAATACTGTATTGTTACATAATACTATACATTAGTATTTATTTGCCAGATTAACAGTTTGAAAAAATTCTACTTCCCAAACAGAATTATTCAAATCCATAATTTTAAGAGACAGAATTAATATATGTTGACATCGGGCCGCTATAATATAAGTAAAAACTAAAACTCGCTGGAAATCAAATTTGTAAAAGCCGATGATGACCGATGATAGCCGTTCATTTCCGACCATTCTCCGTCAGCGGGTCGATCACGTGTCTTTGAAGGGTGCTCAGTCTAAGTCGCCAGGTGTTTTTGTTTTTGTTTTGTTGTTGTTGTTTTTTGAGAGAGAGAGAGAGAGAGAGAGAGAGAGAGAGAGAGAGAGAGAGAGAGAGAGAGATCCTTAGGGATAGTTCTGTCATTTCATGGTTAAAATAACGAGATAATTAACTGTTTACTGTTACAAACAAGGCGACTGGTAAGAGTTGTGTCTGGTCGGTATTGATCCTAAAACCGCTCGTTCTTTGCAGTACTTCCTAGCATCAAGTTGTAAATCATTAACTCTACGGGGTAGTAGGCGAGGTGTTATTAACAGCGGCTCTATAGCTCAGTTGGTTAGAGCGTCTGCCTAGTAAGCAGAAGGTCGAGTGTTCGAATCCCTCTGGAGCCTTGATGGTTTTTTTTTCTCCTGATCTTTTAAAAAAATATTTTTACCTTTTTCTTGAGAGTGTGTATTTTTATAAAATGACATAAAATATAAAAACTTAAATTAAATAATTCCAGTAACCAATAAAACCAAAACAAAAAAGAAATTATGAATTTATTTTCAAATAATTATAAAAGAATAACAAAGAAAATATAAATGTAAAATAATCAATATAGTACTCTCCTCCAAAAAAAATTATTGGATTGTGAAAAAAAAACAAATTCAGAAATGGATGGAAATTAATGACAGATTTTTATATTAAAATGAAATTTTTATATAAAAAAAAAATTCAGAAAAGGATGGACATTTTCATGATTATTGTAAATATTAAAATGAAATAAGTCAGTTAATTGTGGACATCTTGTTCATGAAGCAATGTAAATTTATCAATCTTGTTCATGAATGACTAAATAAACAAAATGTTTGTGAAGTATGGAATTAATTATCTTGTTCATGTATGGAATAAGCATGGTTCAATAAGTATGATGATAGTTGTCTTGTTTCCTGATGAAGTACTGATAAAAAGAAGTCAAGTCTTGTTTATGAAGTGGTAACAAAAAGTAGTCAAATCTTCTTTATGAAGTAGTGTTAAAGAAATCAAGTCTTGTTTTTTAGATGAACTTATAAAAAAAGTTAAATCTTGTTCTAGAAGTAGTGATTAAAGAAATCAAGTCTTCTTTTAGATGTAGTGACTGAAAATAGTTGGAATGTTAATCATTTAGTGTCTTTTTGACTAAATAGTCCTATTTCATGAACAAGTTAAATACTGATTGGACCATGAAGTAGTGACTAGAAGGAAGTCACTACCTTTTTCATGTACCATTGACTATAAAATTAAAATAGTGAAGTCATTACTTCAAGAAGTAGTTAGTAATTACTTTCATCTTGGATGTGAAATAAAAATGAATCAAGTCATTACACAATTCCTGAACTAGTGACTAAAATTAATCAATTTATTTTTTATTTTTTTTTTTTATTAAAAACACCTGTAGATTAAAAAATAAGAATAATAAAAAATATTTTTATACAAAAACTCACTCAAAAAATTAATAAATTAATAAATAATAAATGTATAAATGTAGAATGGAAGAATTTCATCTGAACTGGAGAAAAAAAATATATATATATCTTGAAACTTTTGACTGGAAGAATTTTCTGGAACTGTTTATAAAGAAATGTTTAACTTCATGTTTTTATAAGGAATTCTTGATATGTTAATTTCTCTGTGTTTAGACAGAATTGTTTTTCTCACAGGATACATTTTTATCTTGCCTGTTTTATCAATCTTGTAACACATTTTCAGAATTCACCTGAAAAAAAAAAAAAAAAAATATGAAGAATAAATTTATGTAAAATTTCACCTGAAACAAAATAATAAAAATTATAGGGTGAATTTATGTAAAATTTCCCATAAAAAAATTATCATATATTTACCAATATTACACTTCACACTTTTTTAAATATTAAATCTTACAAATACAAATCATTAGTTTATGACATTTTGAAATGTATTTTTAACTTTAATGCACTGTACAATATAAGCATGATATAATCCAGCATATTAAAATAATAAAAACTGCTATGAATAACAGCTAAATATTAGATATAATTTAAAAAAAATCTTGATAACATGCTATGCAATGCATACTAATATATATATATAAAGGAATATTATTTGTTCCATATAAAATTTATAATATAATATTTGTTGCATTTGACTTGTAATATTTTCCACAGCTTCTGCTTCCATTATTACTACAAATACTTCTACTACAGCAACAAATACTAATACAACAACAACAAATACTGATATGATAACTACAAAGACTACTACTACTACTACTACTATAAATATTAATAAATTTACTGCTGCTACCACAACTACAAATACAACTATTCCAAATGCTACCATTACAACTGCTATGACTACTACAATTACTCCACTATTACTACTATTACTTCTACAACTACAAATACTACTCTACTACATTTACAGATACTACATCAACTAAAATACTATTGCTGCTACAATTACTAGTACAACAACTACATTTACTGTTGCTGTAGTGTCTACAAATACTACTACTACAACAGCCATAAATATTACTATTTCTACAAGTACCGCTATTACTACAACTACAAATACTACTATATATAACTATCTTTACTATTTCTGTTATTATTAGTGCTATTACAAGTACTACTTCAACTATTACTACTACTACTAATATTATGATAGTAATAACAACAAAGATTATAATAATAATGATACTGGTGGTACTAGTTATAGTAGTAGTAGTAGCAATGGTAGTAGTTGTAGCAGTACCAACAGATATCATAATATTAATACAACAATAAAAACAACAAAGTTACTAAGAATAATACTAATAATAACCACAATAACACCAATAATAACAACAGCAATAACAACAATAATATATCAAAATGACTCTTAATTTAAAAAAAATAAAATAAAAAATAAAAAACCTTTCTTTCCAGATTGAGATAGCCATCAATCTTATCCTGCACTTTATGTGTTTTTATCTTTTCTTCTGTCAGATGCATCACCCCACATGACCTCAAAGCTTCATCCACAATCTCCATGACAACAGAACGCATTTGCACCTCCTTATACTGGAGATCTTCTAAGTCGAAGTGTATGGGATCTGTACGCATTTCTGAGGGTGTGGTGCTCAGTTTTTTGTTCCTATGAAAGCAAAAGGGTTAAACAGCAGAATAGGTTTTTAGAAAAGATTTTTATGTTATAAATTAAAAATGAAATATCAGAATTTTTTTTTTTTTTTTTCTGTTATAATTTGTAAAAGTGAAAGTCCAAAAATGGATTAAATTTAGATATATATTAGTATTTAATTATTATAATAATTAATTTAAACGGGGGGAAAAAATTGACATTTTTATAAAAACAATATAAAAACTGCTTTTCATTTTTTTTTCATTTTTATCTTTTTAATTATAACTAATGCAGATCTTGAAACAGAAAAATTTAAGATGAAAAATAATAAGGAAATATATTTAAAATTTATTTTTACCATAAATTGAAAGCTTTCCACATAAATCTTTTGGTTTCATGGTCATTTTCATCCTGCAATCTTAACACATAAATACTTGTCATCCTCTGAAAAAAATCAAAAAAATAAATAATAATAATAATAACAATAATAATGATGATGATGATGATGATGATGATGATGATGATGATGATGATGAATAATAAATGAATAAATTAAATAGGAGAAATACATTAATCTGTGAAAATTTAACAACTAGCCTGAACTTGTAAGTCGTGATAAAATGTCTTTGTTGTTATGAAGTCATTACTGCTGTTGTTATATTATTAATATTGCTGTATTATTATTACTAGTAGTAGTAGTAGTAGCAGTGGTAGCAGTATTTTTATTATTATTATTATTGTAACTGTTGCTATAATTATTATTATTGTTTGTTATTATTATTATTGTTGTTACAATTGATATTACTTTCCTTCTTTTTATTATTTTCATCCCAACATCTATTTTTATTCCTACCATTATTGTTATTATTATATTTCTTATTATCATCATCATAATTATTTTAATATTATTATTATTATCAGTAGTAGTAGTAGTAGTAGTAAAATATCATTATAAATATTACTATTATTATCACTTTATATTATTATTCTTATTATTATCATATTTATCCTTTTATTATTATTATTATTATTATTTCTATTATCATCGTAGTCTTTTCATTATTAGTATTAATAGTAGCAGTGGCAGTAGTGGTAGTAATAGCAGTAGTAGTAGTAGTAGTAGTTGTAATAGTATAATTAATACTGCTATCAGTAAGGAAAGATAACTCTACTTACTTTAGAAAACATGATGGCGTGTATTTTACCATTAATACACACAGTTGTAATTTTAGAATCTTCTGGAAGAGGCAGCAGTTTTTCATCCAAACTACACCCACCAAAATCTTTATTGATATAAAAATAAAAAAATATTTCATATTAGTTATATAATAAATATAAGGTAGTCATAAAATGTATACAATTTATACTGAGATTGTCAGAGAAATGTTTAGTGTATTATAAATAGCAGTTGTAAAATGAACTTTCTAAATCTTTAATAATAGTTGTAGTTGTAGTTGTAGTAATAGTATTAATGGTAGTAGTAGTAGTAGTAGTAGCAGTATAATTTCAATATAATAATAATAATAATAATAATAATAATAATAATAATAATAATAATAATAATTTTAATAATCATAATAAAAATAATAATTTTAATAATAGTAGCAATAACAGAAATTTTAATATAATAATAATATTAATATTAATAGAAATAATAATAATTTTAATAATAACAGTAGTAATATTAACAGTAATAATAATAGCAATAATAACAGAAATAATCATTTCAACAACAGCAACAATACTAACAATAATAAAATAAATTTTAATAATAACGGCAGTAACAATCAGTATTAACAGAAATTCACACAAACACACATATATACGTACCCATGCACACACATTATTAATAAACAAAACTACAAAATAATGTGTTTTTTTTTGTTTTAAAACTTACAGGAAGGACGTGAAAGATCCTCCACGCGCAGAACCAGTTTTCCTGTTGACAGTGAAACACAGCGAAGTCGTCCATTGAACAAAATAAACAAATAATCGGAGCCAGTCGGTCCAAACACTTGAGATACCTGAGAAAACAAAAAACCAAAAAAAAAAGTACAGTGTTTTCAGTTAAAAAAAAATTAAAAATTAAAAAAAAAAGTAAAATGTCTGTCATTGTTATGGTCACAGTTAAAAAAAAAAAAGAAAAAAAAAGTATCTGTATGATATTCAATTAAAAAAAAATTACCATCTTCAGAAAAAGAAATTAAAAATATCTTTTGCTGTCATGATTACTACAAACATTAATTACCATCTTCAGTAAAAAAAGATAAAAATGTTTTTCATTGCCATGGTTACTGTAAATATAAATTACTATCTTCAGTAAAAAGAGATAGAAATTAATGGAACCTTGAAATGACTTTAAAAAAAAAAAAAAAAATAGAATAAAGTTCCAGATCTTTAAGACAAACAAAATACTGATACTACATTGCTGTGGGTTTAAGATCTTCAGTAATAATAAAAGAAGGTAGGACTGTTCTTAGTTGTCATGGCAACAGCTGACTTTATTCCATGCTGTCATAGATTTCAGTATTGTACCAAGTTTTTAATACCCACTGAGATTCCAAACCATTAAAACCAACAGATATGAGTAAACCACAAAACAGATTAATA
>CM022666.1:7438264-7440764 GCA_012295275.1 Chrysomallon squamiferum
GCTTTCACTGGACCATATTTTCCTACCAGAGTCTCCTGTTCAGCAAATGGACCTGCAGAAACATCATCATCATCAACATCATCATCATCATTATCATCATCATTATCATCATCATTATTATCATCATTATTATCATTATCAGTATTATCAGCATTAGTATCATCATTATCATAATTATCTTCATCATCATTATCATCATCATTATTATATCATAATCATTATTACTAACATCATCATCATCATCAACAACATCATTACTATCATCATCATCATCAAAATCACTGTCATTTTCATTAAATTAACCATCATCAAAATCAGCAGCATTATTAACATCATCATCCTCATAATAACCATCGCTTTCATCAGTACAATTATCATCATTAAAGTCATCATTGCGATCATATTTATTCACATTACTTTCAATACCCATTATCAATCATTCTTCCACATATCATTATCCTTCCTTATTTTTTTTTTAGTCCTCACTTCCTTCATGCTTCCTAAGTGCTCCTTACCTTGTTGGAATGTGAAATCATGCTGGTCGACGTCTAGAACGACGATTCTTGCTAACTGTTGGGGTACATAGCCTTTGGAGTCTGCTTGGATGTTGAGAGATTTGAGATCAGACCTTCGCACATTTCCACCATCAAACGCCCAAACTTGAAGTGATCCCTGTAATGAGGAATGAATGAATGAGAGACAGAGTGATGAATGAATGAATGAGATAGAGTGACGAATGAATGAATGAGAGATAGAGTGATGAATGAAAGAATGAGAGACAGAGTGATGAATGAATGAATGAGAGATAGAGTGATGAATGAATGAATGAGAGACAGAGTGACGAATGAATGAATGAATTTAAGAACAAGGAATAATGGATGAACAGACTGAATGAAAATGATGGATTGATGGATGGATAGATATATTGAAAGAAAGCATGAAAAATATAATTATACCTATATATTTATTTATAATTATATTGAAATAATAGATTTATATACATGTATTTGTATATAAAATAGAAAACAAATTGTTTTATATATGTATGTATGTATTGAATATATATATATATATATATATATATATATATATATATATATATATATATATATATACACACATACACACACACACATACATACATGCATACATGCATACATACATACATATATATATGTACATACACACATATACATACTCACACACACACACACACACACCTCCACATAATATTAATTATTTCACAATGGAAAAGGTATCTTTAAAATAATGTTTATTATAAAGAATTAAATTTACTTTAAATAATCATTTCAATCAGAAAGAAGATAAAGAAAATAGTACCTTTCTATTTATAGAAACCAGACGCGAACTGTCCAAACTCCATGAGATGTCAGTGACACTGTCGTCATAGTTACTGGTGTTCTGAATCACTCGGATTGGTCTCCAAGGCTCCATCAAGGTGTCATACACTATAATATCACCTGCAACAAACACTCTTATTGTTTAACACCTGTTCCCTCACCAGTCAGGTAAAGTATTTAAATTTACTGAAATACTACAAATCAGAAAGCAAAATACTTTTGTATATATTCAGTTTTTTTCACAATAAAATACATCTAGATACATAGATACATAGATACTTAGACAGATAGACAGACAAATAGGTAGATAAAGAGACAGACATAGACAGATAGATAGATAGATAGATAGATAGATAGACAGACAGACAGACAGACAGACAGACAGACAGATAGATAGACAGACAGAGAGGTAGATAGATAGACAGACAGACAGACAGACAGACAGATAAATAGATAGATAGATAGATAGATAGACAGACAGACAGACAGACAGACAGACAGACAGAGAGGTAGATAGATAGATAGATAGATAGATAGACAGACAGACAGACAGATAGACAGACAGAGAGGTAGATATATAGATAGACAGACAGACAGATAGATAGACAGACAGACAGATAGATAGATAGACAAATCAATAAGCAGACAGGCTAACAGACAGACAGACATACAGAAAGACAGACAGACAGACTCACCATGTACAGTACCGACAGCCACAAATCTTTGATCAGGTGATGTACTTGTAACCGAGGTTCCTCGACACCTGGCACCCAGTGTGAGTCGAAACACTTCAGCACTGACACCCTGAAACATTAACATTCATCAGCAGCTAAATCAGATAAATAACTGCCGCATTAGGCGATGGATCCTGAGCAAGTCAAAACATCCTCTTTTTGTTTATTGGGGGTTTTTTGTTTTTAAATTAAACATAAAATTATATTTTAACATGTTGCTTCAGTTAAGTGGAAACATTTCTGTGCATTTTGAATTTTGTTTTTAAATTAAATATGTAAAATAATATTTAAAAAAAATGTCATGAAAATAATTATTGTTTTACAATTTTTACAGTTAAATATGAAATTGCATGGTTTCCTGGTTTAAGCTGAAATATGATCATGGGCTAAATCCTTAATATAAAA
>CM022666.1:7445764-7458264 GCA_012295275.1 Chrysomallon squamiferum
AGTGATAACAGTTAATTAGTAAAATAATATATATATATTTTTTTTTAATGATTCATTCCAGTGACCAACATTGTAAAATTAACTTTAAGTTTATGTTAATATTGATTCCAGTGTGTGTTCCAGTGATAAGATTTGATATATATATATATATATATATATATATATTTATTTATTTATTTATTTATTTTTTATTTTTTTAAGTTAATTCATTCCAGAGAATTTTGCTTCATTCGTTCATGAAAACAGAATTAAAATTTAAAATGTGACTGCTTTAGTTTTAACAGAAGATGTTATTTTCCTTATGATGTAAATAAATTTATTAAAAAAAAAAGCTAGTTTTAAATACAACTGATACTGTTTTCTTAAAAGTTATATCAAATTTAAATACAGGCTATTTTTATATAACAGAGATCAAAATTAAAATTGTTTTTGTTTTAATAATAGATGCTACTTTCTGGACAATATTATAAATATAAAAAAGGTCAGTTTTAGATTTAAAGATACTATTTTCTCAACAATGTATTGACATAAAAAATATAAGACTGCTTTAGTTTTAATAATGGAAGCCATTTTTCTATTTTATTTTATTTTATTTTATTTTAATAATATTTTTTAATTTAAAAATACACATTTTCAGCCTCATTAACAAATCCTATTTTCATAAAAAAAATAATTCATATTGTACATAGATAATTAATTGATTCTATATTCCTCTGAAAATAAAATATAATAATAAATTTAATAAACTTTAATACTTAAGAAAATAATATTATATTACTAATAAAATAATTATGATTATCAACATTTATTTTGACTTCATTAATAAATATTCCATTCTCTGCAATAGGATTAGAGTTAAAAATAGATTTATTTATGTTTCGATTGGAGATGCTGTTTTCTGCACAACAGGATCAAGATCAGATAACTGCGATTACATTAAGAAAAGAGGAATTACTTCCTACACATTCCTAGATTATATTGGTTTTTATGTAATTAATTAATGCTAAAAATAGACTGCACTGGACTTAATTAATCTATAAACTTGTGAACCTGCACAGTTAATTAAACAGACTGTACAGGTTTTATTAAGAAATGCTATATTCTTAAGAACAGATATAAAATTATAACTGAAGAAATGCGATTATTTTAATAAAACATAATTTTAATTACAATATTTTTTTCAGTAAATTAAAAACAAAATTGTATTATTCTTGTTCTTCTTAATGTATACTTTATTTCTTTTTTTCTTTTTGTTCCACTGGTGGATATTTTGGGGGATATGAGGATGTCTGAAGGCTGAATGAACATTTGTAGGTTGTGTATTAATATGCTGTTATGTATTTATTTTGTCTTATCTCACTGTCATCCTTGCTAAGACTTTGTGTGTGGATGCATGTATGTATGTATGTCTGTGTGTGCATTTAAATGTGTCATCAATAATTTACTTTTTTAATACAAACATCAGGAATCTCCCTTCATGTTTATTGTTACACTAGTAAAATGTTAATTGCTTGGTTTTAAAACAACCAAACTGCTTAAATAAGATTAAATCAAAAAAAATAGTTACAGCTGCAGTATTTTGTGATTTACAAAATAGAGTAAACATTAATTTCATAAAACCTAAAATAATGTTAAAAAGCAGATTTATGATTTTTATTATTATTATTACTATTATTATTATTATTATTATTATTATTATTATGATTAAAAGAGATATATATATTAAACAGACAGAAAAGTTATTTCCTTTCTTTTCTAATTTTAAACAAAAAATCTATATTTGTGAAAGAATGACAAAACAAATTTATTTTTTATAAAGTGAATTTATTTCTAAAACAGTGTATATATATATTAAAAAATCTATATTTTAAAAATTATTATAAAAATAACATATAATAACAATAATGAGTATAAAATTTACTTCTAAATTGCAAATCACAAAACATCGCATCAGCTTGGGTTGTGTCGTCAAAATTTAAATTACCTGACCATTAAGACTAAAATACATTTTAAATCTACATAGCTGATCAATATGACAATTTATAAAGACTAGATTTTTGTTATTACTTAAACTTACAGTTGTGCTAGGAATTAAGTTTAAACAGACCTGGATAATTCTAGGTCATAGTTATATTTCATTTACTAAACATCTTTACTAATAATAAAGTTTTATTTATTTTATTTTTGTTTGTGTTGTTTTGCTTTTCTTTCCTTTACTTTACTTTGCTTTACTTTACTTTACTTTACTTTATTTTTATTTATTTTATTTTATTGTTTTACTTTATTTTATTTTATTTATTAATTTATATTATTTTATTTATTTTTGCATCATATCTGACATGGAAATTCAGTTATATATTAATTTAAAATTAATTAATTAAATTAAAATAAATAAAATAAATAAAATAAATAAAATAAATAAAAATAAAAATTTTGTTTGTGAAATGACATCACACATTAAGAATTTATTAGATTACTGTCATTCTTTATTTATTAAAAACTAAAATCCATATTTGATGTCATATGTATACAAAATTATTTTTAAACTATTACATTTGTTTGTAGCAAAACAACCTTACTTTACCCAGAATTACATTTTCAAAAATTAAAAAAAAAAAAAATTTAAATTTCATATTCAGATCTGTGTTTTATATAAATACAGATGTTAGAAATAACAATAAATTAATCTACACTTGGTTTGTTAAATCTATAAGACTCCATGCTGATTTTCCCTAAGCTATTCAAAAGGTACAGATCTGTTATATCTATATATATGTATATATATATATATATATAAAACATTATTTTATCATGAAAATCCAGCTACATTCTACTTCTATTTTATGACATATTTCATACATGTTTGCATATGAAAATTTAAAGAAGTGAAATAGTACTGAAATAATCATACACTTACTGTTAACAACCCCAACCCAGTAAAAATCTTTTATATGCTCATATATATATATATATATATATACACATGTTTGTTGAGAGCACCCTTCCCCATTGCAAAAATATATATATATATATATAAAATAACATTTTGGAAATAAAATAAAAATAAAGACAATATTGGAAGTTAGTAACCATTTTCTGCCCTAGGCCACTGTAAGGCACTGCACCAATATAAATTTTAAAAATAACATTTGAAATAATCTCAGTATTGTAGCATTCTTACAACAGTTGTATATCAAATCACACTCTTCTACACTGCAGCTAAATACAGATTTAAAATTAAAATTCTCTCTCTCTCTCTCTCTCTCTCTCTCTCTCTCTCTCTCTCTCTCTCTCTCTCTCTCAGTTCTCTCTCTCTCTCTCTAGTTTAAAGTAAATAAATAAGTTATCATTAGATAGATACAGAATGTGATTTTTTTTTTTTTTCATAATAAAAGTTGTCTGTATTGCACTATCTCTACATAACAGTGATTTAGTAAGTTCAGTTCAAAGTACATCTGGTGACCACTTTATCACAACACAGTGAAATAAGTCACGTTATCTCAACAATAATTCATAGGTACATTTGTACCAACACACACTGTACTATGCTTGGTAATAAAAATAAACAAAACCGTAATTTGATATGTAAAGATTTACAAAAATAATATCTAAAATATTTAGGATGATATGAAAATAATACAAATTCATATTTTTGTACATTTATGTACCTAATTTTATCAGCCTATTTACAGCTGAAATATAAACTAATTTTACTGTAAATTTTGTTTTCAATAATACAAGTGACATTTTATAGAGAATATTTTCTCTTTTTTTTTAAAGTTGTCTTTTTCTTCCTTTTCTAACATAAGTCAATAAAAAGGACTGATTATAATAATAATAAAATAAAATAAAATAAAATAAAATAAAATAAAAAAAAAATCAATAAGAAGAAGAAGAAGAAGAATAGCAATAATAAAAATAACACACACTTAATGGGGAAATAAAGTTAGTACCACAGATAATTTTGGTATGAAGATCAAATTAAAATATTTATTTTTTAAATGACAACAAAACAGAAAGTAAGTAAACAAACAATTAAATAAATAAAT
This sequence comes from Chrysomallon squamiferum, assembly GCA_012295275.1. Taxonomy (NCBI): domain Eukaryota; kingdom Metazoa; phylum Mollusca; class Gastropoda; order Neomphalida; family Peltospiridae; genus Chrysomallon; species Chrysomallon squamiferum. The sequence goes on from CM022666.1 coordinate 7,449,814, forward strand.
AAATAAATTTTAGTTATTACAGTCAGAAGTTATATTGTATCAAAAAAGTGTAATAATTATATTAGTAATAGTAATATGAGTAGTAGTAGTAGTAGTAGTAGTAGTAGTAGTAGTAGTAACGTAACAGTAATAATAATAATAATACTTTTGTGAGACCAATGATCATAATAATCATAATAAAAGTAATAAAAAGAAGAAGAAGAAGAAGAAAATATATAACAAAAACAATAGCAATAACAATAACATCAACATCAACAACAGTAACAACAAACTCCTACGGTAAAAAAAAAAAAAAACTAGTACCAGAGACCACTCTGATACAGACGTCTGGGAACATAGCAACCTTCCTTGTCTCGACAAACCTTTCTAGGTTTGAACCTGTACGGATGCCCAGTGGCCCAGGTCACCTCGGGAAGGAAAGGGTTGCAGCACTCGCAGTAGCGAGGCGACAAAGAGTTAGTAAGGGGACTGTACTCTAGCGGGGTGTAAATATCGTACTTGTAGCCCCAGGCTTTCTCTGTCTCCTTACCGACTGGTGATGGTGCGTACAGCACATTGTTGCGTTTTTCCTTCAGCCGTTGTCGGGCGTCTTGCAGTCTCTGACGTTCCACAGCAAGGTATCTGATTTAAAATTAAAAATAAAATTTAAAAAAAAAAGTTTTTTAAATATTTCTTTAAAAAAAGTCTGTTTGGTGGTGTTTCTGTGAAGTTTTTCTTTTTTTATTATTTGTAGATAATTTATTAATAAACTACTGTGTTAATACAGGTACTACCAGACCAATTATCTGGACTCCTTTGGGGCCTGAGGCATTCCGGATTTCTGGATTTTTCCAGTTTTCTGGTACCTTGGCATCTAAATATGTAAATAATTAGGAATATAACATTTTAAAATTAAAAACATAAAGAAAATTGATGATACACAACTGTGGCAATTTGACATGTAAACAATGTGGCGAGTGAATGAATGCCATGTGGCTTGAAAGAGTAGTTCAGGTCTGGTGAGGACAACACCCTCAAGTGCAAACTATGAAAATAGTGTCGGGAAAAAAATTATGGTTTTTCTGGTCTTTCCGGATTTCAGGACACTGGATAATTGGTCCAGTATCTGTAGCAAATATTGTAGTAGTGGTTATAATAATAGTAATAACAGCAGCAGTAGTAATAATAGTAGTTGTAATAGTATACTGAAAAGCAGTAGTATTTGTTGATTATTTTTTTTGCATTTTTTTAATCTTTTCATCTTTAACAATTTTACAAATGTAATTTTATTATTTTTGGTTTTCAGTTAGATAATATTTTCTTATCCATCCAATCAAAATGGCCGAAAAAAGTATATTTAGCCACAAATGTCTCACCTGATCTGATTGGCTGTTTCCAGCTGTTTATTTGTGAACTCTTTTGTGCGGTGAGACAAAAGATCAGACAGAACTGCTGGTGGTAATGGACTTATACCTTATACACAAAACAGAAAAAAAAAAACATTATAACATGATTAAATATATTGGAGTATTATTTACTGAAACTGAGAGTGAATGAGAGGGAGAAAGATTTATTCAGACGTATTTACATCAGTATGTAATCAGATAGTGAACAAAAATATGAAAGATTTAAGATATATTTATATTTAGATTGATTAATCCAAAATAAATAATTTAAAAGAGCATCCATCTTTCCATCTATCTGGCCACCCAACAATCCATTCCTCTATCTATATACTATTTACTGTGTGACTGATCTCATTTATTCATCCTATCATCTATCTAATAATGCATTTATTCATCACTTACTGTAAGATCGAGCTTCATCAATTTTCAGTCTGTCCATTTCTTGATTAATTTTGAAATGTGGTCTTCCTTTGGCAACCCTGTCCTGAAAATTATAATTAATTAACTATGATTATTTTAATTAATTTTTAATTTAAAAAAAAAAAAAAAAAAATGGAAACATGGAAAAAAAGAAAGAATAAGAAAAAGATTTTTAAATTTCGAGATTAATTTAAAAATATCATTATCTATATATTTATTGTTTTTCATTAATTTTTATTTCCATGGCCATAACTACATTGAGGCAAAAGAGGCAAATGCCTCATACTGAAATAGACAACTTTTTTCTTCTTTTTTTTATTATAAAGATTTTATTTTTTAAATTTAAAATCTAAATCTCTATTCTGATAGAATGAATTTGTTTATGCTACCATTTGAAATCTACCAACATCATTGTGATGAGAGACATCTGACATCAAACAGAAAATGGCTGCCATTGAGGATTTTGTATCTTTCAAGTCTGCACTTCTGGTGGCCTTTGGTGGCCCTCAGACACCTCGCACAAATTAAGTGTTTTTGCTTCATTTTGAAAAGAGTCTAGTTACAGCCATGGTTTATTTGTTTTCTTTATTTCTTCATTTATTTATTACATCTTTTCAGTAAGATCATAAAAATATAACACATCAATTATAGTTAATGAGCTTCATTTTATTTCCTAATATTTATTTCTCTTATTTTATGAAAACTTTTTTTTTTCTAATCCTATCATATTTAATTATATATATAATTAAAACAAGTATTAAATTGCTAAAAAAAAAAAAAAAAAAAAATTAAATTAAATCAGATAGCAAAGCATTTCTGAATAATTATAACAATTTAAATCTTTTATTATTTTTTTTTAAAGCTGTGACAAATTAATTTGTGGTGTTTTTATAACTGAATTTTACATAAACTGATGTCATCTTCGGAATATTTTAATTTAAAAAAGGACAAATGCAATTACAACCAAAAAGGAATAATTTATTTACAAAACACATCAATTTAAAAATAAAAAGAAGCTTTGCTGAATTTTTTTCCTTATTTCTTTTTTCTTTTATTATTATGCTGATTATTATATTTTTTGATGTTTCAGAATAAAAAATGTTAAAATAATAATAATAATAATAATAATCACAGTAACTGAGTTTTAAATAGTCTTCAAAATACTGCTTTCCTAAATACCTTTTTTTTTTTTTATCTCTGAATCTTACCACAATTCTTTCACTTCGCAGTTTCTCAATTTCGTTGAGTTGTTCCAGGCGATTGAGCAGATGAGCACGCTCATTCATCTGTGATTCTACCTCCTGTATCTTCTTTTGAATCTTTTCTATTTTTATCTGTCTCAGCAGTTCTCTATCAACAGGAAGCATGGCCATGTTTTATAGATTTGTGTTCACTCGGCTGTAAATAAAATTAAGATTGAAGGAAAAAAGAATTCATATCATTCAGGAAAATGATGAGTCTTATTTACAGGTTTCTTGATTTCTTTGTTGTTTTTGTTATTATTATTATTATTTATTTATTTATTTATGTTACTGAATAAGTACAGACAAAAAACAAAAACTAAATTTACAATGAATCAGTATTATTTTTAATTGAACATTAAATCTTTTTATAAAGAAGATTTATATTATATATAAAAACATTTAGAAATAAACATTATTATTATTATTATTTTTATTTTTTTTTTTTGAACTAACATTATTATGTGTACAATATATCAATATCCATGCAATTTGAAAATGACTTTATTCTAGTAATTGCACAATTGCGACCAATTTTTATAATGTCAGTACTGTGAAAAGTCTTATATACATTTAGTTTTATACCTTTCAACATTAGTGACGTTTACAGACAAAACTGTGTGTCTCATGTAACTATATTACTAAAATTTCATCTTCTTTGCTACATTTAAAAAAATAATAATAAATAACAAAAATTATTATCGGATAAAGATTTGATAAATAATTTGAAACACAGACATTCATAAATATGTATGTTTCGAAGTTTTACTGTGCGGTTATTATTTATTAAATTTCAAAGTATTTGATATACTTGAGGCAAGCAGGTGTAGCCTCGTAAATATTAAACACGTATTTATTATTTATGAACGATACAAGCAAGATAGCTGTGTCAAGTTTACTGATAGTTTTATCTTACATAATGTCATTAACTAAGTCATTGTTCACTGGTTCCGATCAGACTGGTTTCTACCACGTTCTAACTTTAGCACTGTTGAAGAAAGACTTCCATCCAACCATTAAGCGGCGCCATTTGTAAACAAGTGTTGTTGGGTCTCACACCCGCGTTTTTAATTTTCGATTTTCTTCTTCATTTTTTCTTTTTTTTTTCCCAACGAAATTAAATCTCAAAGCCGTGGGCCTAATTAATAATGAATGAAATTAAGTAAAATAGATATAACACGATATTTACCGGGATGAAGTCACACCACCGCTAATAATTAATTAAGAAAAATGGCAAACGTCTTAGAAAATAAAATACACCACAAATTTAATTAAAATTCAGATAATTCATTGCATGTGCAAACGTTCTTATAATGTATCTTTGGAGATAGGCTAAAATTATAAATAAATTGATTATATTTAATGCATTATTGTATTTGTATAGGGAATCCGGGTTAAGAAAATAATAATATATGAAAGTAAAATACTACTCTTACAAATATCTGTATTACTACAATTACTGGTCGAGCAGTTATCTCGCTGATTATGGACAGATTATATGGAGAGGTTTATTGTTGTGTTGCTTGAAAATAATACCTGTTCAAAGTTTATCATCATCATCATCATCATCATTATTATTATTATTATTATTTTATCATCTTACATTCATTTTTTTTTCTTCTTCTTTTTCTTTTTCTATTCCACGAATCATTCTAATTTGCACAGTTCGGCGTAGATAATTTGCCTCTGAATTATTACCACGATATTAAGTAGAAAAGAGGCTAAATAACTGAATCAATCGACTTTATTCATATAAAGACTATCAGCGGCAGTACATGCGCACAACAAGAACCTATCAGATCTGACAAATACACTGCTACTAGTGACAGTTAATCATTAAGAGCTTTCAGAGATCAGTCTATTTGAAAACTTGCAATTCTGCCATTCTCCTGTCAAAAATACCAACTGTAATAATTAAAAAGGAACACAATTCTACGTTTAATAACAGTCGTTACACATTTTTACCATGATATACATGGTGTCGATTCAAATACTTCATATAACAGTGTTCGTATGAGATAGTGTATTACTATTTATTATTATTATTATTATTATTATTATTATTATTATTATTATTTTAATTTTATTTTTTAATTTTCTATTTCACCTTCTTTCTTCTTATTTTGTATTTTATATAATTTAAAATTTCTTTTAAGCATTTAATTAATTTATTCTTACCTTTTTATTTCTTTATTTATTTTTAATTTAAAAATAGATACACAGACAGACTGACAGAGAGACAGACGTCACGACTGTACGTGTGAAGTACTTAATGGCGGTGATCAAAACAATTGTAACAGCTCTATTTTAAACAATAAAACAATAACGCTGAATAATAATGAATTTTGTTTGACAGTTTATTAGTATCGTCAGGATCAATTAAACAATTTGCGTTTTGATTCTATTCCGTTTATACCTGTAGATCATTAAGTTTTATGTGATAGTATTAAACATATTTGAAAAACATTTGATATACAACGAAGTATAAACACAATAAACAGATGTTAATAAGGAATGATATTCTGAATGCTGAGAGAGAGAGAGAGAGAGAGAGAGAGAGAGAGAGAGAGAGAGAGAGAGAGAGAGAGAGAGAGAGAGAGAGAGAGAGAGAGAGAGAGTTTATAATAATTTTAATTTTAATTCTGTATTTAGCTGCAGTGTAGAAGAGTGTGATTTGATGTACAACTGTTTTAAGAATGCTACAATACTGAGATTATTTCAAATGTTATTTTTTTAAATTTATATTGGCGCAATGCCTTACAGCGGCCTAGGGCAGAAAATGGTTACTAACTTCCAATATACACAACACACGATATAGAAAAATAATACAGTTATTTCATTTCTAGGTTAAATAAGTTTATTTAGTCATAAATTAAACCGACTTTTTGTATATATGTATAGTGACGTCACTTCCTATTATATGCTGTTTAGCAAACAGCTTAAACATCCGTATAAAAGACTGCATGATCGGTTCATCACACGCATACACCAGTTCCGGATAGTTCTTCCGGAAGTGACGCGTCGCTTCCTCCATGTGGTAGTGGGGAATCTTGGGGAATAAATGGTGGATCTGGTGCGTTCCGATATTGTGCGTGATTTCGTGGCACCAGCCGTAATGCCGATCGACGGAGCTGATTCGTCCTTTGACGTTTTCCCACTCGGAGTCCGGCGAACCACGGAACATCCTCTTCCGCGTGATGCAGGAACGTCACGATCACTAGGTAGGTGGCGCCGATAAACCAGGGCACGGCGTAGTGATAAACCAGATTCGTCACTCCGTATTCAACCGCGAGGTAAAAGAGCACCACAGCCCAGACGGCCACGCAGGCGATGGAAAAGGCACAGTGGAAAACGTGACGTTTGAAAAGTTCATCCCAAGGGTTGAAATGGCAAACGGGGCGAGGATTGAACCCGTAGATGAGATAAATGAGCCAGCCGGTTCCGAAGTAGAAATAGGGCAAAATCTGCTTTCCTGTCGCTTCGTGCTCCCTGACCGGGTAGAACACTTCGTCGCGGTCGATGTTGCCAGTGTTCTTGTGGTGGTTCCGATGCGACAGCTTCCAGCAGTAATACGGCGTCATCACGAACGTGTGCAGAATCGTTCCCACGACGTTGTTGAGGACGATGCTGTTGGAAAAGGAGTCGTGCCCGCAGTCGTGTCCACTGACGAATATCGCCCAGAAGAAGGTTCCTTGCAGAAGCCAGTACAGCGGCGTCAACGTGGCTGCGGCGTACGCCGGTAAGACGTCCCACATGTGCACTGCTGCAGCGAAGAGCAAGGCGACTACCACGACGTCTCTGATGGCGTAGTACAGAGAAAGAAACAGCGAGGATCTGAAGCAGTGTGGAGGAATCGTTTTCTTGATTTCAACGATGGACGGGAAGCGAGAGTCGTTACGCTTTTTGACGTCATTGCAGTTCAGATCTGTTCCCATAGTAACGCCGTCTGATTGTTTCAGGTCCTTACAAATTCCCTGGCAGTTCGGCTGATCGCTCTGTATCTAAATAATAATAATAAATAATAATAATAATAATAATAATAATAATAATAACTAATAACTAATAGTCTGGAGAATGCCTCTACAGTTTCACAAGTTACATTATTAACAACAACAACAACAACAACAACAATAACAGCAATAACAGTGATGATGATGATGATGATGTTGATAATAACGATAACGATAACGATAATAAAAATAACGGCAAGAGAGGGAAAGAACGGGTAAAAAAAATTAAAAAAAAAAAAAAATAAACAATACATGTAAATACTGGAGTTCAAAAGTTATATGTAACATTTCATTACATTCGTAAACAGACAGGTACACATAATTAAGATAAAAATAAAAATTAATAATGCAAACTAACTAAATACAACGTGTTTACCTGTACGTCTTTTCCACCGCGTATGTTATGTTCTTCTCTAGCAGTCATTATTGCATCATACGTGTGTACACTTGATATAATTAGATAATTACCCTTTGGGGGAGATTATAAGAACAAGACACACAAAATTTCCATTCTAGTAATCTGACCTTCTGCATAAGACGACATTGCAACGTGATGGTTCTAATAAGGAAACTCGACACCACGTTGACAAAGAACTGAAATACTAGCAGTAGCAAACCGTGAGTTTTGAATACCGCGTGCGCAAATCACGCGATAAGCCGACATGAGCCGCAACCTCATGTTTCACCACGCCACTGTGTCACACAATATGTCAGTATGTGTGTCAGCGTGTCCATAACAAAGATCGACATCACGTTATGTTGCATCGACCTTTCTCAAGTATTTCTGTCAGGCCATTGCGCCTTCTAATCCGTGTCTCCCGCTGGCTCATCAAAACGGGTGGTTATACTAACGAAATTTGTTTTGTTTATTGATAAAAAAAAATTTTTATTATTTATTAACAAAAAAGCGTTGTATGACAAAAAGCAGAAGGAGAAGAAGACGAAAAGAAAACCAACAACAGGAACAGTTAAATAATAATAATAATAATAATAAAATCATAATAATAATAATAATAAAATCATAATAATAATAATAATAATAATAATAATAATAATAATAATAATAATAATAATAATAGTAATAAAGATAGTAGTAGTAGTAGTAGTAGTAGTAGTAGTAGTAGTAGTAGTAGTAGTAGTAGTAGTAGTATAATTGTAATATAGTAGTAATTTTAAAAAATAGCCTAGCCATTATCCACAAGGGTTTTTATCATCATCAGCACCATCATCATCATCGTCATTACTAATAATACGCAGTATATGTGCGTGATATCCGTTTTGAACAGATGCGCCATATTAAATACTAATCATAATACAACTGTTGTAATGAGGTGGATTTCTGTATAGCTGAGTATTAATGCCAACTGATGTGGCATGAATCTTCTTAAGTTTGAT